>WNWK01027366.1:0-26368 GCA_009830355.1 Cherax destructor
GGACTATGAAATTAAAGTTGCTAGGGATTCAAAAACTAACCCAAAAGTTTTCCAGGTTTATAGAACAAAAGTTAGGGATAAGATAGGTCCCCTTAAAAATAACTTTGGGCATCTTACTGACAAGGAGAATGATATGTGCTCTATTTTTAATAATTATTTTCTCTCGGTTTTCACACAGGAAGACATTAATAATATCCCAGTAATTAATTTTTACAGAGGCCCAGAAGAAGATAAATTATGTAATATCACAGTCACTAGCGAAATGATTATGAAACAGCTGGACCGACTGAAACAAAATAAATCGCCGGGTCCTGATGAGCTTTTGCAAGGGTTCTTAAGGAATGCAAAATGGAACTCTGTGAACCAATATCTAACATTTTTAATTTATCTCTTCAAACAGGTGTAGTGTCTGATATGTGGAAGATGGCTAATGTAATTCCTATTTTTAAAGCAGGGGACAAGTCACTACCGTCTAACTACCGCCCAATAAGCCTGACCTCAATTGTAGGCAAATTACTAGAGTCAATTATAGCTGATATTATTAGAAGCCATCTAGATAACCATAATTTGATTAATGATACCCAGCATGGATTCACGAGGGCCGTTCCTGCCTATCTAATTTATTAACCTTCTTCAGTAAAGCTTTTGAGGCTGTTGATCACGATAAAGAATTCGATATTGTTTATTTAGACTTTAGTAAGGCTTTTGATAGAGTACCGCACCAGAGACTGTTAAAGAAAGTGGCAGCTCATGGCATTGGGGAAAAGTGCTGTCATGGATCGAGTCATGGCTCACCAATAGGAAGCAGAGAGTGTGCATAAATGGGGTTAAATCCGAATGGGGACTTGTAACAAGTGGTGTTCCACAGGGATCAGTCTTAGGCCCATTGTTATTTATAATATATATCAATGACCTTGATGAGGGAATTACTAGTGATATGAGCAAATTCGCCGACGACACGAAGATAGGTAGGATAATTGATTCAAACATAGATGTCATAGAACTTCAGGAAGATTTAGACAAACTTAATTCGTGGTCAGAAAAGTGGCAGATGCAGTTCAATGTAGATAAATGCAAGGTTCTGAAGCTCGGAGTGTCCATAACCCAAGCACTTATAAGTTAAATAACGTAGAACTTAGCCATACAGATTGCGAGAAGGACTTGGGGTGATGGTAAGCAGCAACCTTAAACCAAGACAGCAATGCCTAAGGTACGTAATAAGGCAAATAGATTACTGGGATTTATATCAAGAAGTGTTAGCAACAGAAGTCCAGAGGTTATATTACAGCTTTATACATCATTAGTAGGCCTCACCTAGATTACGCAGCTCAGTTCTGGTCTCCATATTACAGAATGGACATAAATTCGTTAGAAAACATTCAGCGTAGAATGACTAAATTAATACATAGCATTAGAAATCTTCCTTACGAAGAAAGATTGAAAACCCTAAAATTACATTCACTTGTAAGACGTAGAATGAGGGAGACATGATCGAGGTATACAAGTGGAAAATGGGTATTAACAAAGGGATATAAATAAGGTCTTGAGGATATCTCTCCAAGAGAGAACCGCAATAATGGATTCAAGTTAGATAAGTTTAGATTTAGAAAGGATATAGGAAAGTATTGGTTTGGAAATAGGGTAGTTGATGAGTGGAACAGTCTGCCTAGTAGGGTTATTGAAGCTAGGACCTTGGGTAGTTTCAAATTTAGGTTGGATAAATTCATGAGTGAGAGGGTTGGATTTGAGTGGGACTGCATGAGTGGGTAGAATTGTCAAAGCTTATTTCTTGGGTAGCATTGAAGATTGGGTTGAGCAAATATTCTGTTAGTGGGACGGATTGTGAAGGACCTGCCTAGTATGGGCCAACAGGCCTGCTGCAGTGTTCCTCCTTTCTTATGTTCTTATGTTCTTATGACTTGGGGGTGATGGTAAGCAGCAACCTTAAACCAAGACAGCAATGCCTAAGCGTACGTAATAAGGCAAATAGATTACTGGATTTATATCAAAGTGTTAGCAACAGAAGTCCAGAGGTTATATTACAGCTTTATACATCATTAGTAAGGCCTCATCTAGATTACGCAGCTCAGTTTTGGTCTCCATATTACAGAATGGACATAAATTCGTTAGAAAACATTCAGCGTAGAATGACTAAATTAATACATAGCATTAGAAATCTTCCTTACGAAGAAAGATTGAAGACCTAAAATTACATTCACTTGTAAGACGTAGAATGAGGGAGACATGATCGAGGTATACAAGTGGAAAATGGGTATTAACAAAGGGGATATAAATAAGGTCTTGAGGATATCTCTCAAGAGAGAACCCGCAATAATGGATTCAAGTTAGATAAGTTTAGATTTAGAAAGGATATAGGAAAGTATTGGTTTGGAAATAGGGTAGTTGATGAGTGGAACAGTCTGCCTAGTAGGGTTATTGAAGCTAGGACCTTGGGTAGTTTCAAATTTAGGTTGGATAAATTCATGAGTGAGAGGGTTGGATTTGAGTGGGACTCCGCATGAGTGGGTAGAATTGTCAAAGCTTATTTCTTGGTAGCATTGAAAATTTGGTTGAGCAAATATTCTGTTAGTGGGACGGATTGTGAAGGACCTGCCTAGTATGGGTAAACAGGCCTGCTGCAGTGCTCCTCCTTTCTTATGTTTCTTATGTTCTTATGTTCTTATTTCTTGGGTAGCATTGAAAATTAGGTTGAACAAATATTCTGTTAGTGGGATGGAATGTGAAGGACCTGCCTAGAATGGGCCAACAGGCCTGCTGCAGTGTTCCTCCTTTCTTATGTTCTTATGTTCTTATAATTGATTCTAATAATTTGCCTACTATAGATGTGAGGCTTATTGGACGGTAATTTGATGGAATTGACTTATCCCCTGATTTGAATAAGAACATAAGAACATAAGAATGGAGGAACACTGCAGAAGGCCTACTGGCCCATACAAGGCAGGTCCTTATCAAATCCACCACTACCTAAGAATTTATTCCCGTACTCACGACACAAATCAAACCCAGCCCATCCCACTCATATATTTGTCCAATCTCTTTTTAAAGCCACCCAAGGTCCTAGCCTCTATCACAGTACTCGGAAGATTGTTCCACGCATCTACAACTCTGTTCGAAAACCAGTACTTGCCTATGTCCTTTCTAAATCTAAATTTATCCAATTTAAATCCGTTATTTCTGGTTCTTACTTGGTTCGATATCCTCAATATTTTATTAATATCTCCTTTGTTTATGCCCATCATCCACTTGTACACCTCGATGATATCTCCCCTCATTCTACGTCTCTCCAGAGAGTGGAGATTCAACGCTCTAAGTCTATCTTCATACGGGAGATTTCTTATACTGTAAATCATTTTAGTCATTCTTCTTTGTATGTTCTCCAATGAATCTATATCCATCCTGTAGTAAGGAGACCAAAACTGAGCTGCATAATCCAAATGAGGTCTCACTAGTGATGTATAGAAATAAATGGTATAAAATACCGACACAATGGAAAAATAAACACATAAGCAGTATAATGTGATCCTTTATTGACAACGTTTCGCCCACGCAGTGGGCTTTATCGAGTCACAGACAGATCTACCTGGAAAATGAGCAACATGGAGATATATATAGGTTACAGTCAGGTGGAGAATGCTGGGTCAGGTGGAGAAAGCTGCATGTGAGTCTTAAAAGTAGTGTGATAGTTGAAAACATAGTGTGACTTAAAGGACCTGCAGTATACCATTCTTGAGTTCTAGGTGGGATAGCGTTGAAGAAGTTTCTTGGCAATAGGTTCAGCTATGTTGTAGAAGCCGTTGTTCTGGTTGAAGTTGTTGGATATACAGATGAGTGATGATTCTAGGATTCTTCGGTATTGCGTGTTGTCTTCTCTGGCGATGAGTCTTGCGTTTCTGTAGTTGATTAAATGGTTGTGTAAATTTCGGTGTTGAACACAGGCATTTCTTGAGTCGTCAGATCTGCCTGCGTACTGGTGTTCTGAAATGCGTGTTTGTAGGTCTCTGGATGTTTCACCAACGTATAATTTGCTGCAGCCATTACAAGGGATTGTGTATACCCCTGCCGTGGATTGAAGCTTTTCCTGTCTGTTACTGGTAATGTCCTTAATGGTGGTGGATGTGGAGGTGGATACTCGGAATGAGGTCTTAGAAAAAATAAGAACATAAGAACATAAGAATGGAGGAACACTGCAGAAGGCCTACTGGCCCATACAAGGCAGGTCCTTATCAAAACCACCACTACCTAAAAATTTATTCCCGTACTCACGACACAAATCAAACCCAGCCCTCCCACTCTATATTTGTCCAATCTCTTTTAAAGCCACCCAAGGTCCTAGCCTCTATCACAGTACTCGGAAGATTGTTCCACGCATCTACAACTCTGTTCGAAAACCAGTACTTGCCTATGTCCTTTCTAAATCTAAATTTATCCAATTTAAATCCGTTATTTCTCGTTCTTACTTGGTTCGATATCCTCAGTATTTTATTAATATCTCCTTTGTTTATGCCCATCATCCACTTGTACACCTCGATGATATCTCCCCTCATTCTACGTCTCTCCAGAGAGTGGAGATTCAACGCTCTAAGTCTATCTTCATACGGGAGATTTCTTATACTGTAAATCATTTTAGTCATTCTTCTTTGTATGTTCTCCAATGAATCTATATCCATCCTGTAGTAAGGAGACCAAAACTGAGCTGCATAATCCAAATGAGGTCTCACTAGTGATGTATAGAGCTGTAAAATAACTTTTGGACTTCTGTTGCTTATACTTCTTGAAATAAATCCTAGTAATCTGTTAGCCTTATTGCACACTTAGGCACTGTTGTCTTGGCTTTAGATTTCTGCTTACCATGACTCCCAAGTCTTTTTCACATTCTGTATGATCAAGCTCAACTTCACCTAGTTTATAAATTCGAGGATATTTTCATTACCAACGACAAGCACCTTACACTTGTCCACATTGAACTTCATCTGCCACTTTTCAGACCAAGACATTAATTTATCCAAATCCTCCTGGAGTTCACTGTTATCCTCCTCAGAATGAATTATACGGCCTATTTTTGTATCATCAGCAAATTTACTCATGTCACTTGCAATTCCTTCATCAAGGTCATTAATGTAAATTATGAACAACAATGGGCCCAAAACTGATCCTTGTGGAACGCCACTAGTGACAAATCCCCATTCAGATTTGACCCCATTAATGGAAACTCTCTGCTTTCTATTGGTAAGCCATGCCTCTATCCATGCTAGAACTTTACCTCCTATACCATGAGCTGCCACCTTTCTTAAGAGTCTCTTGTAGGTACTCTATCGAAGGCCTTACTGAAATCCAAGTAAACTATATCATATTCTTTATCACTGTCTACTGCCTCAAATGTTTTATTGAAAAACGTCAGTAAATTTGTCAGGCAGGAACGACCTCTCGTAAACCCATGCTGAGATTCATTAATCAAATTATGTTCTTCAAGGTGACTTCTGATAATATCAGCTATAATTGATTCTAATAATTTGCCTACTATAGACGTGAGGCTTATTGGACGGTAATTTGATGGAATGGACTTATCCCTGATTTGAATATAGGAACTACATTAGCTATCTTCCACATCTCTGGCACAACACCAGTTAGGATGGACGTATTAAACACATTCGTTAATGGCTGACTAAGTTCCATTTTGCATTCTTTAAGTACCCTGGAAAACAACTCGTCGGGTCCGGGACTTATTTTGCTTCAGTTTATCTATCTGTTTGATAACCATGTCCCTCGTGAGAGTAATATTAGTTAATTTGAATTCTTCAGGAACTGAATAATTGTTAATTTCTGGAATCTGATTTACGTCTTCTTGTGTAAAGACTGACAAAAAATAGTCATTAAATAGAGAACACATTTCCAGTTCGTTATCCGTCAGCTGTCCATTCCCAATTTTCAGAGGTCCTACCTTTTCCCTCACCTTCGTCCTGTACACTTGAAAGAACCCTTTTGGATTAGTCTTTGATTCATTAGCAACCTTAATCTCATAGTCACGTTTAGCCTTTCTAATCCCCTTTTTTACTTCTCTTTTCAACTGAACATATTGGTCAATAAGGTTAACATCTCCTCTTTTGATGCGCCTATAAATTCACAAATGTTGGAAACTTGTTTGGAAATGGAGTTGGTGGGAAGGACTATGTATCTCTTCTCAGCAGTGTCTTCTCTGGGTGTGTTGAAGATGTTTAATGCCCGTCGTCTGCAGTCTCTAATGAAGTGACGAGGATAGTGAAGTTTGGAAAAAACTTGTTCAATGAGGGAGCATTCTTCTTCAAGGAACTCACTGCTGCAGATTCTGAGTGCGCGCAGGAAAAAGCCTATAATTACACCACGTTTAATTTTGGTGTCGTGGTGAGAGTAGAAGTGGAGAAGATCGTGTTGATTGGTAGGTTTTCGATAGACTTTAAAACGAAGTTCATGGTCAGCTTTGCAGAGAAGAACATCAAGGAAAGGAAGAGTATTGTCGACTTCTTCTTCTAGTGTAAACTGGATTGATGGCTCAACCTGGTTGAGTTCGTGTTGGAGAGCTTGAACGTTGAAGCGTCTGGGAGTTATGATGATAATGTCGTCAACATAACGAAGCCAGGTGACAGAAGAGGGAATAATAGTGGAAAATCGCTCGGCTTCCAAATGTTCCATATATAGGTTCGCAAGGACGGCACTAAGTGGCGATCCCATGGGTAGTCCAAAAGTTTGCTGAAAGAGTTGGTTTTCGAAAGAGAAACATGTAAAGCCCACACATAGTTCAACAAGGTCGATGAAATCGCTGGCTGGAAGAGGAAGATCAAGCGAGTCGTCAATTTTCCTGCGCAAGAGATCGATAGCTTGTGTAGTAGGTACTTTGGTGAATAGGGATGTTACATCAAGGCTGGAGAGTTTCTTGTTTCTGATGTTGATGTTGCGAATTCGATTGAGAAGGTCACCAGAGTGTTTGAGATGTGCTGGACTGATGGTGCCCAAAAGTTTGGAGAGGTGTTTAGCGAGAATTCCTGAGATTTGGTGGGGAGCACTGCCTATTCCATGTTGCTCATTTTCCAGGTAGATCTGTCTGTGACTCGATAAAGCCCACTGCGTGGGCGAAACGTTGTCAATAAAGGATCACATTATACTGCTTATGTGTTTATTTTTCCAGTGATGTATAGAGCTGTAAAATAACTTTTGGACTTCTGTTGCTTATACTTCTTGAAATAAATCCTAGTAATCTGTTAGCCTTATTGCGCACACTTAGGCACTGTTGTCTTGGCTTTAGATTTCTACTTACCATGACTCCCAAGTCTTTTTCACATTCTGTATGATCAAGCTCACTTCACCTAGTTTATAAATTCGAGGGATATTTTCATTACCAACGACAAGCACCTTACACTAGTCCACATTGAACTTCATCTGCCACTTTTCAGACCAAGACATTAATTTATCCAAATCCTCCTGGAGTTCACTGTTATCCTCCTCAGAATGAATTATACGTCCTATTTTTGTATCATCAGCAAATTTACTCATGTCACTTGCAATTCCTTCATCAAGGTCATTAATGTAAATTATGAACAACAATGGGCCCAAAACTGATCCTTGTGGAACGCCACTAGTGACAAATCCCCATTCAGATTTGACCCCATTAATGGAAACTCTCTGCTTTCTATTGGTAAGCCATGCCTCTATCCATGCTAGAACTTTACCTCCTATACCATGAGCTGCCACCTTTCTTAAGAGTCTCTTGTGAGGTACTCTATCGAAGGCCTTACTGAAATCCAAGTAAACTATATCATATTCTTTATCACTGTCTACTGCCTCAAATGTTTTATTGAAAAACGTCAGTAAATTTGTCAGGCAGGAACGACCTCTCGTAAACCCATGCTGAGATTCATTAATCAAATTATGTTCTTCAAGGTGACTTCTGATAATATCAGCTATAATTGATTCTAATAATTTGCCTACTATAGACGTGAGGCTATAGGAACTACATTAGCTATCTTCCACATCTCTGGCACAACACCAGTTAGGATGGACGTATTAAACACATTCATTAATGGCTGACTAAGTTCCATCTTACATTCTTTAAGTACCCTGGAAAACAACTCGTCGGGTCCCGGGGACTTATTTTGCTTCAGTTTATCTATCTGTTTGATAACCATGTCCCTCGTGACAGTAATACCCAGCATGGATTCACGAGGGGCCGTTCCTGCCTATCTAATTTATTAACCTTCTTCAGTAAAGCTTTTGAGGCTGTTGATCACGATAAAGAATTCGATATTGTTTATTTAGACTTTAGTAAGGCTTTTGATAGAGTACCGCACCAGAGACTGTTAAAGAAAGTGGCAGCTCATGGCATTGGGGGAAATGTGCTGTCATGGATCGAGTCATGGCTCACCAATAGGAAGCAGAGAGTGTGCATAAATGGGGTTAAATCCGAATGGGGACTTGTAACAAGTGGTGTTCCACAGGGATCAGTCTTAGGCCCATTGTTATTTATAATATATATCAATGACCTTGATGAGGGAATTACTAGTGATATGAGCAAATTCGCCGACGACACGAAGATAGGTAGGATAATTGATTCAAACATAGATGTCATAGAACTTCAGGAAGATTTAGACAAACTTAATTCGTGGTCAGAAAAGTGGCAGATGCAGTTCAATGTAGATAAATGCAAGGTTCTGAAGCTCGGGAGTGTCTATAACCCAAGCACTTATAAGTTAAATAACGTAGAACTTAGCCATACAGATTGCGAGAAGGACTTGGGGGTGATGGTAAGCAGCAACCTTAAACCAAGACAGCAATGCCTAAGCGTACGTAATAAGGCAAATAGATTACTGGGATTTATATCAAGAAGTGTTAGCAACAGAAGTCCAGAGGTTATATTACAGCTTTATACATCATTAGTAAGGCCTCACCTAGATTACGCAGCACAGTTCTGGTCTCCATATTACGGAATGGACATAAATTCGTTAGAAAACATTCAGCGTAGAATGACTAAATTAATACATAGCATTAGAAATCTTCCTTACGAAGAAAGATTGAAGACCCTAAAATTACATTCACTTGTAAGACGTAGAATGAGGGGAGACATGATCGAGGTATACAAGTGGAAAATGGGTATTAACAAAGGGGATATAAATAAGGTCTTGAGGATATCTCTCCAAGAGAGAACCCGCAATAATGGATTCAAGTTAGATAAGTTTAGATTTAGAAAGGATATAGGAAAGTATTGGTTTGGAAATAGGGTAGTTGATGAGTGGAACAGTCTGCCTAGTAGGGTTATTGAAGCTAGGACCTTGGGTAGTTTCAAATTTAGGTTGGATAAATTCATTGTTGTTGTTGGGGACAGTCAGGTTAGGTACATGGATAGGGCTTTCTGTTTGATTGATAGGAGTAGGAGACAGAGGGTTTGCTTTCCTGGGGCTGGGATGGAGGATATTGTTAGCCGTCTGGACGACATCATGAGAGGTAATGGGAGCAATCCTATTATCTGTCTCAGTGCTGGAGGCAACGATGTTGGCAGACGTAGGAGTGAGGACCTGACTAGCAGGTTTAGGTCAGCAATAGACATAATTAGGAAGAAGGGTGGGAACCCTGTCATATGTGGTATTTTGCCAAGGAGAGGAGTTGGAAATGAATGGCTGTCCAGGGCAATTGGTGTCAATTGCTGGCTGGACAAATACTGTAAGGAAAATTCAGTAACATTCATTGACAACTGGGACCTCTTCTATGGCAGAAATGACATGTATGCCAGGGATGGTGTTCACTTATCCAGGTCTGGGGTGGGGGCACTGGCAACTGCAGTGGAGGGAGCTGTTAGGGCTTTAAACTAGAAATAGTTAGTGGTATGGGTTTTGGGGGGAAAACAGAGAAGTCCCAGTGTAGTAATATTATAAGTTGTAGGAGAACTAGTAATAGGCAGAATAAGGTGGATAGTGGAAAGCTAGTGACACTAGATGACAAGGACAGTAATAGGTATAGTGGAAAAACAGAGATGAGCAGGAAGGGTAAAGAGAAAGGAGGGTCTCTAAATATATATTACACCAATAGTCGTAGTGCTAGGAATAAGATGGACGAGTTGAGATTAGTTGCAAGTACGGGTAATATTGATGTTTTTGCAATAACTGAGACATGGTTTAATATGAAAAATCGGGACTTGCCTACCGAATGTCACATTCAGGGTTTTAAATTGTTCCAAGTAGACAGAAGTATCGGGAAAGGGGTGGGGTGGCACTCTATGTCCGTGATCATTTAAATTGTTGCATAAAAACGGGTATAAAGTCTGAATTAACACATACAGAGTCTGTCTGGATAGAATTTTCAGAGGGGTGTGAAAAATTGATTTTAGGCGTGATTTACCGTCCTCCAAACTTGGATAGGGAACAAGGGAGACTACTTTGGGAGGAAATTGTTAAGGCCACAAGACACGATAACGTAGTAATTCTAGGGGACTTTAACTTTAGTCAGATTGATTGGAATTTCATGACAGGGAATTTAGAATCTAACGACTTTTTAGAAGTAGTTCAGGATTGCTTTTGAAGCAGTTTGTAACAGAACCTACAAGGGAAATAACCTACTTGACTTTGGTTCTGGCAAGCAAGAAACCCTTGTTAATAATTTGGAAATTACAGAGGAGCTCGGCTCAAGCGACCACAAGTCAATTACCTTTAGCATTGAATGGATGTATGATAGTAGGGATAATTCAGTAATGGTCCCAGATTTTCGCTTAGCAGATTATAATGGACTTAGAGAACACTTATCAACTGTGAACTGGGGTGAAGAAGAGAGGTATCAATATGACAGTTTTCTTAACACTATACAGGCTGCCCAAAGAACATTTATCCCGTATAAAGAAATTAGATCAAGTAGAAATGACCCAAAATGGATGAATAATAGGCTCAAATATCTTTTAGGGCAGAAGAAAGGAATTTATAGGCGCATAAAAGAGGTGAGGGTCATCTTATAAATCAGTATACTGACATTAAGAGGGACGTTAAAAGGGAATAAGAAAAGCTAAACGGGACTATGAAATTAAAGTTGCTAGGGATTCAAAAACTAACCCAAAAGTTTTTCCAGGTTTATAGAACAAAAGTTAGGGATAAGATAGGTCCCTTAAAAATAACTTTGGGCATCTTACTGACAAGGAGAATGATATGTGCTCTATTTTTAATAATTATTTTCTCTCGGTTTTCACACAGGAAGACATTAATAATATCCCAGTAATTAATTTTTACAGAGGCCCAGAAGAAGATAAATTATGTAATATCACAGTCACTAGCGAAATGATTATGAAACAGCTGGACCGACTGAAACAAAATAAATCGCCGGGTCCTGATGAGCTTTTTGCAAGGGTTCTTAAGGAATGCAAATGGAACTCTGTGAACCAATATCTAACATTTTTAATTTATCTCTTCAAACAGGTGTAGTGTCTGATATGTGGAAGATGGCTAATGTAATTCCTATTTTTAAAGCAGGGGACAAGTCACTACCGTCAAACTACGCCCAATAAGCCTGACCTCAATTGTAGGCAAATTACTAGAGTCAATTATAGCTGATATTATTAGAAGCCATCTAGATAACCATAATTTGATTAATGATACCCAGCATGGATTCACGAGGGCCGTTCCTGCCTATCTAATTTATTAACCTTCTTCAGTAAAGCTTTTGAGGCTGTTGATCACGATAAAGAATTCGATATTGTTTATTTAGATTTAGTAAGGCTTTTGATAGAGTACCTCACCAGAGACTGTTAAAGAAAGTGGCAGCTCATGGCATTGGGGGAAAAGTGCTGTCATGGATCGAGTCATGGCTCACCAATAGGAAGCAGAGAGTGTGCATAAATGGGGTTAAATCCGAATGGGGACTTGTAACAAGTGGTGTTCCACAGGGATCAGTCTTAGGCCCATTGTTATTTATAATATATATCAATGACCTTGATGAGGGAATTACTAGTGATATGAGCAAATTCGCCGACGACACGAAGATAGGTAGGATAATTGATTCAAACATAGATGTCATAGAACTTCAGGAAGATTTAGACAAACTTAATTCGTGGTCAGAAAAGTGGCAGATGCAGTTCAATGTAGATAAATGCAAGGTTCTGAAGCTCAGGAGTGTCCATAACCCAAGCACTTATAAGTTAAATAACGTAGAACTTAGCCATACAGATTGCAGAAGGACTTGGGGGTGATGGTAAGCAGCAACCTTAAACCAAGACAGCAATGCCTAAGCGTACGTAATAAGGCAAATAGATTACTGGGATTTATATCAAGAAGTGTTAGCAACAGAAGTCCAGAGGTTATATTACAGCTTTATACATCATTAGTAAGGCCTCACCTAGATTACGCAGCTCAGTTCTGGTCTCCATATTACAGAATGGACATAAATTCGTTAGAAAACATTCAGCGTAGAATGACTAAATTAATACATAGCATTAGAAATCTTCCTTACGAAGAAAGATTGAAGACCCTAAAATTACATTCACTTGTAAGACGTAGAATGAGGGAGACATGATCGAGGTATACAAGTGGAAAATGGGTATTAACAAAGGGGATATAAATAAGGTCTTGAGGATATCTCTCCAAGAAGAACCGCAATAATGGATTCAAGTTAGATAAGTTTAGATTTAGAAAGGATATAGGAAAGTATTGGTTTGGAAATAGGGTAGTTGATGAGTGGAACAGTCTGCCTAGTAGGGTTATTGAAGCTAGGACCTTGGGTAGTTTCAAATTTAGGTTGGATAAATTCATGAGTGAGAGGGTTGGGTTTGAGTGGGACTCCGCTGAGTGGGTAGAATTGTCAAACTTATTTCTTGGGTAGCATTGAAGATTGGGTTGAGCAAATATTCTGTTAGTGGGACGGATTGTGAAGGACCTGCCTAGTATGGGCCAACAGGCCTGCTGCAGTGTTCCTCCTTTCTTATGTTCTTATGTTCTTAGGGGTTGGATTTGGAGTTTTTTGGGACTCGCGCATGAGTGGGTAGAATTGTCAAAGCTTATTTCTTGGGTAGCATTGAAAATTGGGTTGAGCAAATATTCTGTTAGTGGGACGGATTGTGAAGGACCTGCCTAGTATGGGCCAACAGGCCTGCTGCAGTGTTCCTCCTTTCTTATGTTCTTATGTTCTTAATAAAAATAAGAATGGAGGAACACTGCAGAAGGCCTCTGGCCCTAAAAGGCAGGCCTTTATAAAAACCACCACTACCAAAATTTTTTCCCGATCCACAAATCAAACCCGCCCCCCCCCTCTATATTTGTCCAATCTTTTTTTAAACCCCCAAAGGCCCCAGCCCTATCACTATGGGTTGTTCCACTCACAACTCTGTTCAAAACCAGTACCCTATTTTTCAAATCTTTTACCCAATTTTTAAACCGTTATTTCTGGTTCTTTTGGTTCATACCCTCAGTATTTTTTAAATCTCCTTTTTTATCCCCATCATCCCGCCCCCATGATATCTCCCCCTTCTACGTCTCCAAGGGAATTAAACCTCTAATCATCTTCATGGGGAAAATTTCTTTACGTAAACATTTTGTCATTTTTTTGTATGTTCCCCAATGAACTATATCCATCCTGTAGAAAGGGAAACCAAAACTAGGCTCATAATCCAAATGAGGTCTCCCCTAGTGATGTAGAGCTGTAAAACCCTTTTGGACTTCTGTTGCTTATACTTCTTAAATAAACCCTTTTAGTATCTGTTAGCCTTATTCCCACTAAGCCTGTTGTCTTGGCTTTAGGTTCTCCCTATGACTCCAAGTCTTTTCACATTCTGTATGATCAAGCTCAACCACCTAGTTTATAAATTCAGGATATTTTCATTACCAACGACAAGCACCTTACACTTGTCCACTTTTGAACTTCATCTGCCACTTTCAGACCAAGCCCTTAATTTATCAAATCCCCCCTGGAGTTCACTGTTATCCTCCTCGGGAAATGAATTATACGGCTATTTTTGTATCATCAGCAAAATTTACTCATGCTTGAATTTCCCCTTCATCAAGGTCATTAATGTAATATGAACAACAATGCAAACCTTGTGGAACCCCTTTGACAATCCCCATTCAGATTTGACCCCATTAATGAAACTCTCTGCTTTCTTTGGAAAAAATTTTCTCTATCCATGCTAGAACTTTACCTCCTATACCGAGCTGCCACCTTTCTTAGAGTCTCTTTGTGAGGTACTCTATCGGGGCCTTACTAAAATCCAAGTAAACTATATAAGAACATAAGACATAAAAAAGGGAAACACTGCAGCAGGCCTGTTGGCCCTTAAAAACTGGGTCCTTCACAATCCGTCCCACTAACAGAATATTTTAACAATTTTCAATGCACCCAAGAAAAAAACGTTCTCCCACTCATCCGCGAGTCCCACCCCAAATCACCTCTCACTCATGAATTTATCCAACCCCAAATTTGAAACTACCCAAGGTCTGCTTCAATAACCCTACTAGGCAGACTGTTCCACTCATCAACTACCTATTTAAAACCCAAATTTTTCCTATATCCTTTCTAATCTAAACTTATCTACGGTCATTATGCGGGTTCTCTCTTGGAGAAATATCCTCAAGACCTTTTATACCCCCTTTGAAATCATTTCCCTTGTATCCTCGATCATGTCTCCCTCTTTCCCCCCGTCTTACAAGTGAATGAAATTTTTAGGGTCTTCAATCTTTCTTCTGGAAAAATTTCTAACTATGTATTAATTTAGTCTTTCCCGCTGAATCTCTTTATGCCCCATTCTGTAATGGAACCCCGGGAACTGAGCTGTAATCAAAGGGTGGGCCTTACAAATGATGTAAAAAAAAGCTGTAATATAACCTCTGGACTTCTGTTGCTAACACTTCTTGATATAATCCCAGTAATCTGTTTCCCTTATTACGTAACAGGGGATTGCTGTCTTGGTTTAAGGTTCTGCTTACCATCACCCCAAGTTTTTCGCAATCTGTGGCTAAGTTCTACGTTATTTAACTTAAGTGCTTGGGTTGGACACTCCCGGGGTTCAGAACCTTGCATTTATCTACATTGAACTGCATCTGCTTTTCTACAATTTGGGTTTTTTAAATCTTCCTGGTTCTATGACATCTATGTTTTTTTAATCAATTATCCTACCTATCTTCTGTCCCGGCGAATTTGCTCATATCTTTGTAATTCCCTCATCAAGGTCATTGGATATATTTAAAAAAACAATGGGCAACGACCACAAATCAATACCTTTGGCATTGAATGGAAGTTTCATAGTAGAATAACTCAGTAACGGTCCAGATTTTCAACTTGGCAGATTGCAATGGACTTGAGAACACTTATCATCTGTGGACTGGGGGCAATGAAGGAAAGCTATCAATATGACAGTTTCTGAACACTATACATGCTGCCCAGAACATTTATCCCATATAAAGAAATTAGATCGAATAGAAATGACCCAAAATGGATGAATAATAGGCTCAAATATCTTTTAGGGCAGAAGAAAGGAATTTATAGAGCGTATCAAAAGAGGTGAGGGTCATCTTACGAATCAGTATATGACATTAAGAGGACGTTAAAAGGGATAAGAAAAGCTAAGCGGGACTACGAAAGTGAAGTTGCTGAGGTTCGAAAACAACCCAAAGTTTTCCAGGTGTATAGAACAAAAGTTAGAGATAAAGATAGGTCCCCTTAAAAATAATTATGGGTATCTTACTGACAAAGTGAATGAAATGTGCTCTATTTTTAATAATTATTTTCTCTCATTTTTCACTCAGGAAGACTAATAATATCCCAAAATTAGGTATTTTAGTGGGCCTGAAGAAGATAAATTATGTAGTATCACAGTCACTAGCGAAATGGTTTAAACAGATAGACCGTTTGAAGCAAAATAAATCGCCAGGCCCTGATGAGCTTTTTTCAAGGGTTCTTGAGGAATGCAATATTAACTCTGTAAACATATCTAACATTTTTTAACTATCTCTTCAAACAGGTGTAGTGTCTGATACGTGGAAGATAGCTAATGTAATTCCTATTTTTAAAGCAGGGGACAAGTCGTTACCATCAAGTTACCGCCCAATAAGTCAACTTCAATTGTGGCAAATTATTAAGAGTCGATTATAGCTGATAACATAGAAGCCATCTCGAAAAGCATATTGATTAATGATACTCAACATGGATTCAGGGGCCGTTCCTGCCTATCTAATTTATTAAGCTTTTTCAGTAAGGCTTTTGAGGCAGTTGATCATGATAAAGAATTCGATATTGTTTATTTGGATTTTAGTAAGGCTTTTGATAGAGTACCACATCAGAGACTGTTAAAAGAAAGTGGCTGCTCCGGCATTGGAGGAAAAGTGTTTTCATGGATCGAGTCATGGCTCACCAATAGGAAGCAGAGGGTGTGCATTAAGTGGGGTTAAATCTGATGGGATCTGTAACAAGTGGCGTTCCACAGGGATCGGTTTAGGCCCGTTGTTGTTTATAATATATATAATGACCTTGACGAAGGAATTACTAGTGATATGAGCAAATTCGCTGATGACACGAGATGGTAGGATAATCGATTCAGACATAGATGTCAGGGAACTTCAGGAGGATTTAGACAAACTCAATTCCTGGTCAGAAAAGTGGCAGATGCAGTTCAATGTGATAAATGCAGGTTCTGAAGCTCAGGAGTGTCATAACCCAAGCACTTATAAGTTAAATAACGTAGAACTTAGCCATACAGATTGCAGAAGGACTTGGGGGTGATGGTAAGCAGCAACCTAAGACCAAGACAGCAATGCCTAGGCGTGCGTAATAAGGCAATAGATTGCTGGGATTTATGTCAGAAGTGTTAGCAACAGAGTCCAGAGGTTATATTACAGCTTTATACATCATTAGTAAGGCCTCACCTAGATTCGCAGCTCAGTTTTGGTCTCCATATTCAGAATGGACATAAATTCGTTAGAAAACATTCAGCGTAGAATGACTAAATTAATACATAGCATTAGAAATCTTCCTTACGAAGAAAGATTGAAGACCCTAAAATTACATTCACTTGTGAGCGTAGAATGAGGGAGGACATGATCGAGGTATACAAGTGGAATGAGGTGATTAACAAGGGGATATGAATAGGTCTTGAGGATATTTTCTCAAAGAGAACCCGAATAATGGATTCAAGTTAGATAAGTTTAGATTTAGAAAGGATATAGGAAGTATTGGTTTGGAAATAGGGTAGTTGATGAGTGGAACAGTCTGCCTAGTGGGGTTATTGAGCTAGGACCTTGGGTAGTTTCAAATTTAGGTTGGATAAATTCATGAGTGAGAGGTTGGATTTGAGTGGGACTCGCAGCGAGTGGGTAGAATTGTCAAAGCTTATTTCTTGGGTAGCATTGAAAATTTGGTTGAGCAAATATTCTGTTAGTGGGATGGATTGTGAAGGACCTGCCTAGTATGGGCCAACAGGCCTGCTGCAGTGCTCCTCCTTTCTTATGTTCTTATGTTCTTGTGTGCCTAAGACTGATCCCTGTGGAACACCACTTGTTACAAGTCCCATTCGGATTTAACCCCATTTATGCACCTCTCTGCTTCCTATTGGTGAGCCATGACTCGATCCATGAACAGCACTTTTCCCCAATGCCATGAGCTGCCACTTTCTTTAACAGTCTCTGGTGCAGTACTCTATCAAAAAGCCTACTACTAAAGTCTAAATAAACAATATCGAATTCTTTATCGTGATCAACAGCCTCAAAGCTTTACTGAAGAAGGTTAATAAATTGAATGGCAGGAACGGCCCTCGTGAATCCATGCTGGGTATCATTAATCAAATTATGGTTATCTAGATGGCCCTTTAAAATCAGCTATAATTGACTCTTTAAAGTTACCTACAATTGAGTCAGGCTTATTGGGCGGTAGTTTGATGATAGTGACTTGTCCCCTGCTTTAAAAATAGGGAAATTTCATTAGCCCTCTTCCACATATCAGACACTACACCTGTTTGAAGAGATAAATTAAAAATGTTAGATGTTGGTTCACAGAGTTCCATTTGCATTCCTTAAGAACCCTTGCAAAAAGCTCATCAGGACCCGCGATTTATTTTGTTTCAGTCGGTCCAGCTGTTTCATAATCATTTCGCTAGTGACTGTGATATTACATAATTTATCTTCTTCTGGGCCTCTGTAAAAATTAATTACTGGGATATTATTAATGTCTTCTGTGTGAAAACCGAGAAAATAATTATTAAAAATAGAGCACATATCATTCTCCTTGTCAGTAAGATCTTAAAGTTATTTTTAAGGGGACTATCTTATCCCTAACTTTTGTTCTATAAACCTGGAAAAACTTTTGGGTTAGTTTTGAATCCTAGCAACAATTTCATAGTCCCGTTTAGCTTTTCTTATTCCCTTTTAACGTCCTCTTAATGTCAGTATACTGATTTATAAGATGACCCTCACCTCTTTTATGCGCCTATAAATTCCTTTCTTCTGCCTAAAGATATTTGAGCCTATTATTCATCCATTTTGGGTCATTTCTATGATCTAATTTCTTTATATGGATAAATGTTCTTTGGGCAACCTGTATAGTGTTAGAAACTGTCATATTGATACCTCTTCTTCCTTCCCCAGTCCACAGTTGATAAGTGTTCTCTAAGTCCATTATAATCTGCTAAGCGAAAATCTGGGACCATTACTGAATTATCCTACTATCATACATCCATTTAATGCTAAGGTAATTGACTTGTGGTGGAGGGCCCAGGTTCCTCTGTTTTCTAAATTATTAAAAAGAGGTTTCCTTGCTTGCCAGAACCAAGTCAAGAGGTTATTTCCCCTTGTAGGTTCTGTTACAAGCACTGCTTCCCAAAAGCAATCCTGAACTACTTCTAAAAGTCGTTAGATTCTAAATTCCCTGTCATGAAATTCCAATCAATCTGACTAAAGTTAAAGTCCGAGCTTTTTTCAAGGGTTCTTGGGGAAAGCAAAAAGGAACTCTGTGAACCAATATCCATTTTTAATTTATTTTTCAACAGGTGTTTGTGTCTGATATGTGGAGGGTGGCTAATGTAATTTTTTTTTAAAGCGGGGGGCAAGTCACTACCGTCAACTACCTTTGCCTGACCTCAGTGTAGGCATTATAGAGTCAGTATAGCTGATATTATTAAAGCAATCTAGATAACCATAATTTGATTAATGATACCCAGCATGGATTCACGAGGGCCGTTCCTGCCTATCTAATTTATTAACCTTCTTCAGTAAAAGCTTTTGAGGCTGTTGATCACGATAAGAATTCGATATTGTTTATTTAGACTTTAGTAAGGCTTTTGATAGAGTACCGCACAGAGACTGTTAAAGAAAGTGGCAGCTCATGGCATTGGGGGAAAAAGTGCTGTCATGGATCGAGTCATGGCTCACCAATAGGAAGCAGAGAGTGTGCATAAATGGGGTTAAATCCGAATAGGGACTTGTAACAAGTGGTGTTCCACAGGGATCAGTCTTAGGCCATTGTTATTTATAATATATATCAATGATTGATGAAATTTTTAGTGGTATAAAATTCGACGACACGAAGATAGGTAGGATAATTGATTCAAACATAGATGTCATAGAACTTCAGGAAGATTTGACAAACTTAATTCGTGGTCAAAAAAAGTGGCAGATGCAGTTCAAAAGTAGATAAATGCCCAAAGGGTTTTGAAAGCTAGGATGTCCAAAACCCCAAACACTTATAAGTTAAATAAAATTTAAAAACTTAGCCATACAGATTGCGAGAAGGACTTGGGGGGGATGGTAAGCAGCAACCTTAAACCAAGACAGCGATGCCTAAGCGTACGTAATAAGGCAAATAGATTACTGGGATTTATATCAAGAAGTGTTAGCAACAGAAGTCCAGAGGGTTATATACAGCTTTATACATCATTAGTAAGGCCTCACCTAGATTACGCAGCTCAGTTCACTGGTCTCCATATTACAGAATGGACATAAATTCGTTAGAAAACATTCAACGTAGAATGACTAAATTAATACATAGCATTGAAATCTTCCTTACGAAAGAAGATTGAAACCCTAAATTACATTCACTTGTAAGACGTAGAATGAGGGGAGACATGATCGAGGTATACAAGTGGAAAATGGGATGATAACAAAGGGGATATAAATAAGGTCTTGAGGATATCTCTCCAAGAGAGAACCCGCAATAATGATTCAGATGAGTAAGTTTAGATTTAGAAAGGATATAGGAAAGTATTGGTTTTGGAAATAGGGTAGTTGATGAGTGGAACAGTCTGCCTAGTAGGGTTATTGAAGCTAGGACCTTGGGTAGTTTCAAATTTAGGTTGGATAAATTCATGAGTGAGAGGGGTTGGATTTGAGTGGGACTCGCATGAGTGGGTAGAATTGTCAAAGCTTATTTCTTGGGTAGCATTGAAGATTGGGTTGAGCAAATATTCTGTTAGTGGGACGGATTGTGAAGGACCTGCCTAGTATGGGCCAACAGGCCTGCTGCAGTGTTCCTCCTTTCTTATGTTCTTATGTTCTAGAAATTGCATTCATGTGGTAGAATGAGGAGACATGATCAGGTATACAAGTGGAAAATGGGTATTAACAAGGGGATATAAATAAGGTCTTGAGGATATCTCTCCAGAACCCGCAATAATGGATTCAAGTTAGATAAGTTTAGATTTAGAAAGGATATAGGAAAGTATTGGTTTGGAAATAGGGTAGTTGATGAGTGGAACAGTCTGCCTAGTAGGGTTATTGAAGCTGGGACCTTGGGTAGTTTCAAATTTAGGTTGGATAAATTCATGATGAGGGAAGGTTGGTTGAGTGGCTTGCCTTAGTGGGTAGAATTGTCAAAGCTTACTATTGGGGAGCAGTGGGTTGAGCAAATATTCTGTTAGTGGGACGGTTGTGAAGGACCTGCCTAGTATGGGCCAACAGGCCTGCTGCAAATGTTTCTTTTTTTTATGTTTATGTTCTTATGAATTAACCTCTTGGTGAGCGCGATGATCATGACCATGCTTTTCCCAATGCCATGAGCTGCCACTTTCTTTAATAGTCTCTGATGCGGTACTCTATCAAAAGCCTTTAAGTCATCATTATGTCAATTCTTTATCGTGATCAACAGCTCCAGCTTTGCTGAAGTTAATAATTAGATAGGCAGAGACAGCCTGTGAATCCAATATGGTATATTAATCAAATTATGATTATCTAGATGGCTATAATATGTCAATATAGTAGCTCTGTCATTTGCCTACAATTGAGGTCAGGCTTATTGGGCGGTAGTTTGACATTAGTGACTTGTCCCTGCTTTAAAAATAGGAATTACATTAATATATTACATATGGACATACACCTGTTTGAAGAGATAAATTAAAATGTTAAGATATTGGTTCACAGAGTTCCATTTGCATTCCTTAGAACCCTTGCAAAAGCTCATCAGGACCAGCAATTTATTTGTTTCAGTCGGTCCAGCTGTTTCTATAATCATTTCATAGTGACTGTGATATTTTTGCATAATTTATCTTCTTCTGGACCTCTATAAAAATTAATTGCTGGGATATTATTAATACTATTCCTGTGAAAACCAGAAAATAATTATTAAAAATAGAGCACATATGTCTCCTTGTCAGTAAGATGCCCAAAGTTATTTTTAAGGGGTTTATCTTGCTCCTAACTTTGTTCTCAAGCCTGGAAAAAACTTTTGGGTTAGTTTTGAATCTAATAACTTTAATTTTCATAGTCCCGTTTAGCTTTTCTTATTCCCTTTTTAACGTCCCTCTTTCAAAAAATATCAGTATACTGATTTATAGATGACCCTCACCTCTTTTATGCGCCTATAAATTCGCTCTTCTGCCCTAAAAGATATTTGAGCCTATTATTCATCCATTTTGGGTCATTTCTACTTGATCTAATTTCTTTATACGGTATAAATGTTCTTTGGGCAGTCTGTATAGTGTTAAGAAAACCATCGTAATGATGCCTCTCTTCTTCACCCCAGTCCAGGTTGATAAGTGTTTCTCTAAGTCCATTATAATCTGCTAAGCGAAAATCTGGGACCATTACTGATTATCCCTGCTATCATACATCCGACTCAATGCTAAAGGTATGGTGGCTTGGCGGTCGCTTGAGCCGGAAGTTCCTCTGTAATTTCTAAATTATTAACAAGGGTTTCCTTGCTTGCCAGAACCAAGTCAAGTAGGTTATTTCCCTTGTAGGTTCTATTTCTAGAGCACAACTAAAAAACAGTCTGAACTGCTTCCCTGAGTCGTTAGATTCCTAAATTCCCTGTCATGAAATTCCAATCGTCTGACTGAAGTTAAGTCTAAATTGCCTAAGATTATAGACATGTGTGGCCTTAACAATTTTCACTCCCAAAGTAGTCTCCCTTGTTCCCTATCTAAGTTTGGAGGACAGTAAATCACGCCGAAAATCATTTTCGCACCTCTGAAAATTCTATCCAGACAGACTCTGTATGTATTAATTCAGACTTTATACCGTTTTATGCAACAGATTTAAATGATCTGGACATAAGTGCCACACCCACCTTCCCGATAACTACAAATATTACTTGGAACAATTTAAAACCTGAATGTGACATTCGAGCAGGCAAGTCCCGATTTTTTCATATTCAAACTTCATGTGTAAAGTTCTTGCAAAAACATCAATATTACCCGTACTTGCAACTAATCTCCAACTCGTCCATCTTATTCCTAGCACTTTACGACTATTGGTGTAATATATATTTTAGAGACCATCTTTCTCTTCCTTCCTGCTCATCTCTGTTTTCCACTATACTGTTACTGTCCTTAATCATCTGGTGTCATTATATCCCATTCTCTGTAAAATGGAGACCAGAACTGAACTGCATAATCTGGGTGGGGCCTTGCTAATGATACAAAGCTGTAATAAGAACATAAGAACATAAGAATGGAGGAACACTGCAGGAGAAGGCCTACTGGCGCATACAAGGCAGGTCCTTCAAAACCACCACTACCTAGAATTTACTCCTGTACTCACGACACTAATCCAAACTGGCCTCCCATAATATATTTGTCCAATCTCTTTTAAAGACACCAAAGGGTCCTAGCCTCTATCACCCCCTACTCGGAAGATTGTTCCACGCATCTACAACTCTGTTCGAAAACCAGTACTTGCCTATGTCGCTTTCTAAATCTAAATTTATCAATTTAAATCCGTTATTCTATTCTTACTTGGTTCAAATCCTCAGTATTTATTATTATCTCCTTTGTTTGCTTAGCATCATCCACTTGTACACCTCGATGATATCTCCCCTCATTCGTGTCTCAGAGAGTGGAGATTCAATGTCTAAGTCTATCCTCATGCAGGAGATTTCTTATCTGTAAATCATTTTAGTCATTCTTCTTTGTATGTTCTCAATGAATCTATATATCCATCCTGTAGTAGAGACCAAAACTTAGCTTCCACATAATCCAAATGGGAGTCTCACTAGTGATGTATAGAGCTGTAAAATAACTTTTGGACTTCTGTTGCTTATGCTTCTTGAAATAAATCCTGGTAATCCTGTAGCCTTATTGCATACGCTTAGGCATGGTGTAGAAGGATACACTGAAGCATGGAGCCAACAGGCCTGCTGCGATGTTCTCCTTTCTTATGTTCTTATCATTGCTTGCGTAATGAGCAAATAGATTACTGGGATTTATATCAAGAAGTGTTGCTGGCACAGAAAGTCAGAGAATTTATAGCAGCTTTTACATCATTAGTAGAGCCTCACCTAGATTACACAGCTCGGTTCTGATCTCCATATTACCAAAGAATGGACATAGAATTCGTTAAGAAGGAAACATTCGGCGTAGAATGACTAAATTAATACATAACATTAGAAATCTTCCTTACGAAGAAAGATTGAGCCACAAATTACATTCACTTGTAAGACGTAGAATGAGGAGACATGATCGAAAGGTATACAAGTGGAAAATGGAAACCAGTAACAAGGATATAATAGATCTGAGGAGATATCTCTCAAAGAAAAGAAACCCGCAATAATAGTTCAGAGTTGGAATCAGTTTAGATTTAGAAAGGATATATTGGTTTTGGAAATAGGGTAGTTGATGATGGGTGGAACAGTCTTACTAGTGGGAGTTGTGGCTAGGACCTTGAATGAATTTCATTTAGGTTGGATAAATTCATGAGTGAGAGGAGTTAGTTGGGGTGGGACTCGCCATGAGTGGGTAGAATTGTCCAGCTTATTTCTGGTGGCATTGAAAATTGGGTTGAGCAAATATTCTGTTAGTGGGATGGATTGTGAAGGACCTGCCTAGTATGGGCCAACAGGCCTGCACTGCAGTGTTCCCTCCTTTCATTATGTTCTTATAACAGGAAACATGACAAGAGGGCTTATATAAGGGGCGAGACTACACCTCACAGTCACAGAATCATGTTTCATTAAAAACGGTTTTGAAAATAATATGAATATTTCTTTTGGTTTATATAAATTGGATTCATTTATAATTAATAAGAATTTGGGGAAGAATTTAATGATAAATTGGACTAATCTTAATTCTTGGGAAAGAGTTTCAGGTCCTTTCTTATGTTCCTCTTCACAGAGTCGTGAGATGTTACGCTATGAGGTGTGGTCTTTGTTGATGTGATGTGACTGTGAGGTGTAGTCTCGCCCTTATATAAGCCCTTCTTGTCATGTTTCTCTTCATAGTTCCTTGATAATGTGGTGATCACCGTCGCTTGGAATTCTTCTATTTTCATAATTGGTTTTCTTGCATATTTTGATATCACCTGTTTACTGTGATCTTTTTGCATATATATATATATATATATATATATATATATATATATATATATATATGGTGTCATGAGACATAAGACCGTGTTGAACACAAAAGTCACCTGGTGTCATGAGACACAAAGACCGTCTGACTGACCTGAGTCACCTGTGTCTGAGACCACCAAACTTTTTGACTTACTGGTAATACAGCAATGCTGCGGCTCATCTTGTATAAATTCACAATCACTTCTTAAATACAAACGGAAAGTATTTCCTGAACCTTTCATAACCAATTTATAGTAACAATACATGCATGAAGTTACAGAAAACAAATAAGTTGCCAAAAAAATAATTAAACTTGGCCCAATGTACCAAAATAAACACTTAACAAATACAGTGAAACAGGAAATATAGCCCAACAAGTTAAAAATACATTAAGGATATGATGAATGAAAGTAAGGGAAGAAGGGGACTGGGAGAAAATGGAGGGTGATGGAGATAATGAAGAGGACATGAGGGCACGCTGGATGGGGGAGGAGAAGTGAGACGAGATGAATGGGGAGGGAAGGGAAAAAATGAAATTGGAATGGAAGAGCAGTTGGGAAGATGAAAGGAAGAATGATTGAGAGGAGCATTTTATCTAGTTATCCCTTTTGGGGGCCCCACCCCCCACCTGCTGGGCCACCCTCACCCCGCTGGGCCACCCCTCCCCACCTGCTGGGCCACACCCTCACACCTGCTTCACACCCCACACCGCTGGGGCCCCGGGTTTTATCCCGTAAAAAAGCCCCCAGAGACTTAAAAGCCATGTGGGGGCGAAAAAGGGCAATAAAGGATCGCATTATATTTTTTTTGTGTCTATTTTTCCACCTTCCTAATATGAATAAAACGTTGTTAAATGAGATACTGCTAAGGCTTTTTTTACTACACCTTTTTTTGAAAACTGCTAGTGTTCCTTTTCATACATCGTCCGGTCCCCCCAATTCCCCTACACCCCCAATGTGTAAAAAAAATTATACTATACTTCTTTTTAAAAAGTTGGGGGTACGATACTAATCATAATGATGTTAAAAATTCAACAAGTATTTATTATAATTATATATTAAATTTTTGGGGGGGGGGGGGGAGAGAGAGAGGTATCATCAATAAATCTATGCAGCACGAAGGTGAGCAGAGCAACATAGGGCAAGACAGTACCTGCCTGAAGGTAAGGGGGAAAGAGGGAGGGGGAAAAGACCACTGCAGGCTGGTGAATTTGTGAGCTGTAGCACCGTCCTTCACCCCGCAGCGGGGTGCAGCGGGAGGTCACAAATACCTACGCCGGGGTTCCCCCCTCCCCTACCCCCACCACTCTTCACTGCAGCGGGGAAAAATTTCTTTCCCTTTTTCAATCACTTTTTCTTGCGATCGCAAAGCGTTACAGAAGTGTATTAAAACTGATCGACTGAAACACACCCAAAATGGTGAAGCTTTCGAGTGTTTCCCACTGTTAAAAACCCCCTCATAGCACAGTAGCAGCAAACATAAATACTCTTGATTTTAAAAAAATACTTCCACAGATACTGACTTTTTATCAAGGTGATATAAAGATTTATAATAGAATCATTGGGGTGGGGGTTTTTAAATGATTACTGGGGGGAAAGAAATAATATAA
>WNWK01027367.1:0-20000 GCA_009830355.1 Cherax destructor
AACATATTTTGTTCATATTTTAGGACTATATAAAGGAAATTATCAACAGATACTTAACTGTCTTCAAGAGGGAACATGAAAAATTTATCCAAACTTTTCCTGACCTAACCTAACTTGGTTGGAGATTGACCCCGGGAACCATCAGCTGGTAGAGGTGGTGTGTGTGTTTCCCTCAAAAAGGACCTTGGCCATAACTTCTGAACTGTTGTAATTTCCATCAAAATTAGATAAATGAGGGGTATAGCATAGTTTCTGTTGCCTCACTTGCAGTCATCAAGTTATTATTTATCTCTTGCTAACTCTGATCATGGTGCTAGTCCCATGCCATTTTGTTACTTGTAAAATTCATCTTATTTATCTCTTAACTCAACCAATTATATAATAGCTTATGTCATAATACAGTGGTACCTCGAGTTACAAGCAGCTCCCAACTCGAAAAATTATGTAAGTGTATTTTTGGGGGTCTGAAACGGATTAATCTAATTTTCATTATTCCTCATGGGAACAAATTTGTTCGGTATCAGCACTCGAACAGCCTTCTGGAACGAATTAAGTTTGTAACTCGAGGTACCACTGTATACTGTATATATAGTACTCTGTTTGGAGGTTATCTCCTTGTTCACTACTTCAATTTTAGACTGCATGTAGAATTCTTCAAATAAGTTTTAATCTACGTTTTGTCTATAAAAAATAATGAAAATAATAATGATAATGACAGTAATTGGTAGAAAATAATACTGTTATATTTTTCAGCATTATGCTGAAAATCTTCATAATTACCAACTCTTTCCCAGATTAGCCACATGTTCCGATGTGCAAGAATACAAGGCTTAGATACCATTGAAGGCTTGTTGCTGTTTGGCAGGGAGCATTTCTACATTGTTGATGGCTTTACGTTACTCAAGTCTCGAGAGATCCGAGATATTGCGTCTCTACCTGAAGGGTCTCATGAGCCCATTGTACCTTCAACCAGTCCCGGTACAAGTCTTGAGCACCATGCATGCTCTAAGTTCCATTATGATGAAATTCGGGAAGTTCATCAAAGAAGGTTAGTGCTACAAGAAATTGTAACGATGTTTGATACTGTATAAAAAAATACATTTTTAGTTAGTGAAAGGAGACCTCATAATAGAATTAAGAGATTTGCATTTGTTGCTAATTAACCCTTTTAGGGTCAGAACCCTTGATCAGAGAATTGCTCTCAGGATCAAAGAATTTAAAAAAAAAAAAAATTATTTTATGAGATGATAGAAAATCTTTTTCCAAAAGTAATGAAACTAAAAGTATGAAATTTGATGGAAAAACTTCAGGAATTATGCTCTCACAAAGTTAGCAGTCTTGGCAATATTTATGTATATGTTTTGGCGATTTTGCCAACTTTGAGCCCTATTTTCCACCAATTCCATTGTTCCAGTAAGCCAGTCTCATAGCTATTTTGCTAGTATTACTTCTAGTCCATTGATTGAGTACAAAAAACTGCCCATTTACCTATTTCAACTACCCAGCAAAGTGATCAGAAATCGGTAATTTGGCCAATTTCACACAAAATTAAAAAATTGCCAATTTAAAAATAGGGTCCGGAATAAACAATACAGTGGACCCCCGGCTAACGAACACCCCGGAAATCGTACAATTATGTAAGTATAATATTGTAAGTGCTTGTGGAAGTGTATTTTTGGGGGTCTTAAATAGACTAACCTACGTGACATTATTTCTTAAGGAAGTAAATTCGTTCGGTAATGGCACTTGAGCAGGCTTCTGGAATGAATTTTGTTCGTTATCCGGGGGTCCACTGTATAGTCATTCCTGGCACTAAAAACGTATTTCCTCTGTTCATTAATTGTCCCCAGGCCTTTTCTATATTATACTTGCTTTCCATTTTAAAATTTAATTAACACAAAAAATTGAAAATTTACAGTTATTCAGACTACTGAATTATAATAATTGTATCAATAATGTCAGTGCATTCCTAAACACGTATTAGACCGACTAGTTGGATGTGTATTGGACGAGTGACGTAATTTGTGTGCTCTGGAATATCAACAAAAATCGAACATTTCCGCTACTTTGAGCTCAATCTCAACCTACTTTCAGTTCAGAAACCACTCAAAATTATTTCCATTTTTGTACTTTATCTTCCATTCTATCAAATGAGACCAAGAAACTGAGACTACAACTATAAAACCATATGAAAAAACACTGCAAAGTTGCTGTTTTAAACCAAAAACACATTTTTTTTTCCTATTATGCACTGTGTGCTGCAGGATTTTTTATATGGTGCACACTTACTGCATAGACCCATTCTCTCATATCTAGGCCTAAATTTACTGCTCACAGCTTATCTGGAACAACTGAGCTCATCACGTAGAACAACAGGACTGAACCGGGAAAGAGCCATGGTACAACAGGACCCACCCCAAAAGGGGTAATGAGAGTGATGTGTGGTATGAGTATCATGCAGAGAATTCAGAGTGTAGCACTTAAAAAGCAATGTGGGGTGACCAGGGGTATACTTCAGAGAGCCTAGGAGGGGGCAGTAAGGTGGTTTAAGCATGTAGAGAGGATGGATAAGGATAGGTTAACAAAAAGCGTGTATAAACCTGGGATGGAAGGTGGGAGGGGAGGGGCTGTCCCAGGAATGGTTGGAGGCAGATGGTATAAAAGGCTTTGAATTTTAGGGGCTTGAGCATCCAGCAGGCTTGTGTAAGCATGTTAGATAGGAGTGAATGGAGACAAGTACCTTTTAATGGACATGCTGTTGGAGTGTGAGCAGGGTAACTTTTATGGAGAGATTCAGGGAAACCAGCTAGGCAGACTAGAGTCCTGGAGGTGGAAAGAATAGTGCCTGCACTCTGAAGGAGGGGTGAAGATGTGGCAGTCAGAGAGTTAATCTGATTGTGATGTTAGAACACTTCTGGAAAGATGGCAATTGCAATTGCATGAATGTTGGCACGAGACAGTCATTGTGTTTAAAAAAATTTAACTGGTGCTACTGTATAGAGTTACTTAAACAGGTAGTGCTATATTTTAGAAGGCAGAGAAATGGGCAGAGTAATTTTTATATAATTTAGATTAGATTTTGCTGCCAAAGCAGCTAGCTAATTGTGCACCCCATATCCATCCTGTATTAATATTGGTAGAATTACCGACAATATGTTAAGTAAAAGGACACAAATGCAGCTAATGTGACATTTTATTGTGGCAACGTTTCGCTCTCCAGGAGCTCCTGGGTAACGGCTTGAAAAAGCTCCTGGAGAGCGAAACGTTGCCACAATAAAATGTCACATTAGTTGCATTTGTGTCCTTTTACTTAACATATCCATCCTGTGAACAGTAGCACAAGAATATATGGATACACAAAAGGCCTAGGAGCTAGACCCTGAAAGGGACTTACCTATTACAAGCAAATTTAGGAAATTTGTTTAATAACTCTGGTATCTTATTTTCATTAATAAGATGCCTTGGTAATTAGGTTATTGTACTATCTATCTCATTATTCCTCAAGAAGTGGATAATTAAGCAGTGTTCAAGATAGTGACCATAAGACTGACTGCATACTTTGCATGTAGTTTGTGAAACAAATAATTAGTTAAGGAGCTTAACCCCTTAACTGTGGCATACCCTGAAATTAAAATTCCTGTAAGTGGAACCTCCACTAACGAGTTTAATCTGTTCCATGACCTTGCTCGCAACTGTATTTGCTCGTTTGCAGTCAATTTTCCTCATTTAAATTAATTGAAATGGAATTAATCCGTTCCAGTGGAATTCCAGGCACCACAAAATACTTAAATAATTTCCCTAATATCAACTCTACGGCTTATTTTTCTATCGCAATTCATCTAATATGACATAATAAACAATATTAACCTGTAAACAGTCCAAACGTATACAGTGGTACAACGGTTTACGATGGTCTCCAAACTCGCCCTTTTATGTAAGTTTATTTTTTTAAATGCTTTTGTAAGTGTATTTTTGGGAGTCTAAAAGGACTAGTCTATTTTACATTATTCCTTATGGGGATAAATTCGTTTGGCAATGGCACTTGAACAGCATTCTGGAACGAAAAAATATCGTAAACCGGAGTACCACTGTATATACATTTACTACCCCAGTGCCCCGAATATTTTGAAAAAAAAAAATTGTTTTTTTTTATAGAAATAAAGAGCACATTTTTCTAAGTGTAATAGCATAAAAAAAAAAATTTAGGCTCAGTACTTACCGAAATATAAGCCCGAGAAGTTGGCACTGAATGCTCACCTTACGGCAACATAGAGTCCTGCCGCTTGCAGAAGTGTTGCCGATATACCTTTTTTTCTCGTTTTTATATTATTTTATTTAATTTTTATGTTCTGATAATTACAATTTATAGTAGTTCTTTGTTCTAAGACTAATATTAGGTACTCAAATTGTACTCAAATTGTCACAAACACAGTGACAGGTGGACATTTACACCTGCTTTGGTCATTTACTATTGTCTAGGAATATATACAAAGTATTTATAGGTTCCAGCAATGTTTTGGATACATGGGAGTATATAATAGTAGGTTGGTAGACAGCAACCACCCAGGGAGGTACTACCATCCTGCCAGGTGACTGTGAAACAGAAACCTGAAACTGTTTTACATGATGGTAGGATTGCTGGTGTCTTTTTTCTGTCTCATAAACATGCAAGATTTCAGGTACGTCTTGCTACTTCTACTTACACTTAGGTCACGCTACACAAACATGTACACGTTTATGTATACACACTCATCTGAGTTTTCTTTGATTTTATCTTAATAGTTCTTGTTCTTATTGCTTTTCCTTTCATATCCATGGGGAAGTGGAATAAGAATCTTTCCTCCGTAAGCCATGCGTGTTGTAAAAGTCAACTAAAATGCCGGGAACAATGGGCTAGTAACCCCTTTTCCTGTATAGCTTACTAAAAAGAAAAAGAAGAAAACCGTCAAAGTGGGATGTTTGAATGTGCGTGGATGTTGTGCGAATGATGATAAAGAGATGATTGTAGATGTTATGAATGAAAAGAAGCTGGATGTCCTGGCTTTAAGTGAGACAAAGCTGAAGGGGGTAGGAGAGTTTCAGTGGGGAGAAATAAATGGGATTAGGTCAGGGGTTTCAAATAGAGTTAGAGCTAAAGAAGGAGTGGCAATAATGTTGAATAATCAGTTATGGCAGGTAAAGAAGGAATATAAATGTATAAATTCAAGGATTATGTAGAGTAAAATAAAGGTTGGATGTGAAAAGTGGGTTATAGTAAGTGTTTATGCACCTGGAGAAGAGAGAAGTGTAGAGGAGAGAGAGAGATTTTGGGAAATGTTGAGCGAGTGTGTGGGGAGTTTTGAACCAAGTGAGAGAGTAATTGTGGTTGGGGATCTAAATGCTAAAGTGGGTAAAAATGTTGTGGAGGGAGTAGTAGGTAAATTTGGGGTGCCAGGGGTAAATGTAAATGGGGAACCATTAATTGAGCTATGTGTAGAAAGAGGTTTGGTAATAAGTAATACATATTTTATGAAAAAGAGGATAAATAAATTTACAAGGTATGATATAGCACGTAAGGAAAGTAGTTTGTTGGATTATGTATTGGTGGATAAAAGGTTGATGGGTAGGCTTCAGGGTGTACATGTTTATAGAGGGGCAACGGATATATCAGATCATTATTTGGTTGTAGCTACAGTTAGAGTAAAAGGTAGATGGGACAAAAAGAAAATGGCAACAGCAAGTAAGAGAGAGGTAAAAGTGTATAAACTAAGGGAGGAGGAAGTTAGGGTGAGATATAAGCAACTATTGGCAGAAAGGTGGGCTAGTGCAAGTATGAGTAGTGAAGGGGGGTTGAAGAGAGTTGGGATAGTTTTAAAAATGCAGTACAGTGGACCCTCGGTTAACGAAAAAAATTCATTGCAGAAGCCTGCTCAAGTGCCATTACCGAACGAATTTACGTCCTTAAGAAATAATGTCATGTAGGTTAGTCTATTTCAGACCCCCAAAACTACACTTCCACAAGAACTTACAAAATTATACTTACATAATTGCACGATTTCCGGGTATTCGTTAACCGAGGTCCACTGTATTAGAATGTGGGGCAGAAGTTTGTGGCTATAGGAGGGTGGGTGCAGGAGGAAAGAGGAGTGAGTGGTGGAATGAAGAAGTAAAGGGTGTGATAAAAGAGAAAAAGGTAGCTTATGAGAGGTTTTTACAAAACAGAAGTGTTAATAGAAGAGCAGAGTATATGGAGAGTAAAAGAAAGGTGAAGAGAGTGGTGAGAGTGTGCAAAGAAGAGCGGATGAAAGAATGGGAGAGGCTCTGTCAAGAAATTTTGCTGAAAACAAGAAAAATTTTGGAGTGAGATAAACAAGGTAAGAAAGCCTAGGGAACGAATGGATTTGTCAGTTAAAAACAGAGTAGGGGAGTTAGTAGATGGGGAGCTGGAGATATTGGGTAGATGGCGGGAATATTTTAAGGAACTTTTAAATGTCGATGAAAAAAGGGAGGCGGTAATTTCATATACTGGCCAGGGAGGTACAACATCGTTTAGGAGTGAAGAAGAGCAGGATGTGAGTGTGGGGAGGTGCGTGAGGCATTACGTAGAATGAAAGGGGTAAAGCAGCTGGAATAGACGGAATCATGACAGAAATGTTAAAAGCAGAGGGGGATATAGTGCTGGAGTGGTTGGTATTTTTGTTTAATAAATGTATGAAAGAGGGGAAGGTACCTAGTGATTGGCAGAGAGCATGTATAGTTCCTTTATATAAAGGGAAGGGGGATAAAAGAGAGTGTAAAAATTATAGGGGAATCACTTATTAGTTATAGCTACAGTGGGAGTAAAAGGTAGATGCGATACAAGGAAAATAGAATCAGTAAGTAAGAGAGAGGTGAAGGTTTATAAACTAAAAGAGGAGGCAGTTAGGGTAAGATATAAACAACTATTGGAGGATAGATGGGCTAGTGAGAGTGTAGGCAATGGGGTCGAAGATGTATGGGGTAGATTTAAAAATGTAGTGTTAGAGTGTTCAGCAGAAGTTTGTGGTTACAGGCGAGTGGGTGCGGGAAGGAAGAGGAGCGATTGGTGGAATGATGATGTAAAGAGAGTAGTAAGGGAGAAAAAGTTACCATATGAGAGGTTTTTACAAAGTAGAAGTGATGCAAGGAGGAAGAGTATATGGAGAGAAAAGAGAGGTTAAAGAGTGGTGAAGCAATGTAAAAAGAGAGCAGATGAGAGAGTGGGTGAGATGTTATCAGCAAATTTTGTTGAAAATAAGAAAAAGTTTTGGAATGAGATTAATAAGTTGAGGAAGCCTAGAGAACAAATGGATTTGACAGTTAAAAATAGGAGAGGAGAGTTATTAAATGGAGAGTTAAGTATCAGGAAGATAGAGAGAATATTTTGAGGAGTTGTTAAATGTTGATGAAGACAGGGAAGCTGTGATTTCGTGTGTAGGGCAAGGAGGAATAACATCTTGTAGGAGTGTGGAAGAGCCAGTTGTGGGTGTAGGGGAAGTTCGTGAGGCAGTGGGTAGAATGAAATGGGGTAAGGCAGCTGGGATTGATGGGATAAAGATAGAAATGTTAAAAGCAGGTGGGGATATAGTTTTGGAGTGGTTGGTGCTATTATTTAATAAATGTATGGAAGAGGGTAAGGTACCTAGGGATTGGCAGAGAGTATGTATTGTTCCTTTGTATAAAGGCAAAGGGGACAAAAGAGAGTGCAAAAATTATAGGGAATAAGTCTGTTGAGTGTACCTGGTAAAGTGTATGGTAGAGTTATTATTGAAAGAATTAAGAGTAAGACAGAAAGCAGGATAGCAGATGAACAAGGGGCTTTAGGAAAGGTAGGGGTGTGTAGACCAAGTGTTTACAGTGAAACATATAGGTGAACAGTATTTGGATAAGGGTAAAGACGTTTTGTGGCATTTATGGATTTGGAAAAGGCGTAGGATAGGGTAGATAGGGGGCAATGTGGCAGATGTTGCAGGTGTATGGAATAGGAGGAAGGTTACTGAAAGCAGTGAAGAGTTTTTATGAGGATAGTGAGGCTCAGGTTAGAGTGTGTAGGAGGGAAGCCCACCATGTCCCAGTAAAAGTGGGCCTTAGACAAGGATGTGTGATGTCACCATGGTTGTTCAATATATTTATAGATGGGGTTGTAAGAGAAGTGAATGTGAGGGTCCTGGCAAGAGGTGTTGGGCTAAAAGATAAAAGCAAATACAAAGTGGGAGTTGTCACAGTTGCTTTTTGCTGATGACACTGTGCTTTGGGAGATTCTGAAGAGAAGTTGCAGAGGTTGGTGGATGAATTTGGTAGGGTGTGTAAAGAAGAAAATTGAAAGTGAATATAGGAAAGAGTAAGGTGATGAGGATAACAAAAAGAATAGGTGACGAAAGATTGGATATCAGATTGGAGGAGAGAGTATGGAGGAGGTGAATGTATTCAGATATTTGGGAGTGGACATGTCGGCGGATGGGTCTATGAAGGATGAGGTGAATCATAGAATTGATGAGGGAAAAGGGTGAGTGGAGCACTTCGGAGTCTGTGGAGACAAAGAACCTTGTCCATGGAAGTAAAGAGGGAATGTATGAGAGTATAGTTATACCAACGCTCTTATATGGGTGTGAAGCATGGGTGATGAATGTTGTAACGAGGAGAAGGCTGGAGGCAGTGGAGATGTCATGTCTGAGGTCAATGTGTGGTGTGAATATAATGCAGAGAATTCGGAGTTTAGAAATTAAGAGGAGGTGCGGGATTACCAAAACGATTGTCCAGAGAGCTGAGGAGGGGTTGTTGAGGTGGTTTGGACATGTAGAGAGAATGGAACGAGACAGAGTGACTTCGAGAGTGTATAAATCTGTAGTGGAGGGAAGGCGGGGTAGGGGTCGGCCTAGGAAAGGTTGGAGGGAGGGGGTAAAGGAAGTTTTGTGTGCGAGGGGCTTGGACTTCCAGCAAGTATGTGTGAGCGTATTTGATAGGAGTGAATAGAGGCATATGGTTTTTAATACTTGACGTGCTGTTGGAGTGTGAGCAAAGTAACATTTATGAAGGGATTCATGGAAACCGGCAGGCCGGACTTGAGTTCTGGAGATGGGAAGTACAGTGCCGGCACTCTGAAGGAGAGGTGTTAATGTTGCAGTTTTATAACTGTAGTGTAAAGCACCCCTCTGGCAAGACAGTGATGGAGTGAATGATCATGAAAGTTTTTCTTTTTCAGGCCACCCTGCCTTGGTGGGAATCGGCCGATGTGTTAATAAAAAAATAAAATAAAAGTTTACTGAGTATACCAGGTAAAGTGTATGGCAGGGTTATTATTGAAAGAATTAGAGGTAAGACAGAGAGTAGGATTGCAGATGAGCAAGAAGGCTTTAGAGTGGGTAGGGGATGTGTAGATCAAGTGTTTACAGTGAAGGATATATGTGAACAGTATTTAGATAAAGGTAGAGAAGTTTTTATTGCATTTATGGATTTAGAAAAGGCATATGATAGAGTGGATAGGGGAGCAATGTGGCAAATGTTGCAAGTGTATGGAATAGGTAGTAAGTTACTGAAGGCTGTAAAGAGTTTTTATGAGGATAGTGAGGCTCAGGTTAGGGTGTGTAGGAGAGAGGGAGATTACTTCCCGGTAAAAGTAGGTCTTAAACAAGGATGTGTAATGTCACCATGGTTGTTTAATACAGTGGTACCTCGAGTTACGATGGTCCCAAAAATCGCCCTTTTATGTAAGTTTATTTTTTTAAATGCTTTTGTAAGTATATTTTTGGGGGTGTAAAAGGACTAGTCTATTTTACATTATTCCTTATGGGGATAAATTCGTTTGGTAATGGCACTTGAACAGCATTCTCGAACGAAAAAATATCGTAACTCAAGGTACCACTGTATATTTATAGATGGGGTTGTAAAAGAAGTAAATGCTAGGGTGTTGGGGAGAGGGCTGGGATTAAATTATGGAGAATTAAATGCAAAATGGGAGTTGACACAGTTACTTTTTGCTGATGATACTGTGCTTATGGGAGATTCTAAAGAAAAGTTGCAAAGGTTAGTGGACGAGTTTGGGAGAGTGTGTAAAGGTAGAAAGTTAAAAGTGAACATAGATAAGAGTAAGGTGATGAGGGTATCAAACGATTTAAATAAAGAAAAATTGGATATCACATTGGAGAGAGGGATTATGGAAGAAGTAAATGTTTTCAGATATTTGGGAGTTGACGTGTCAGCGGATGGGTTTATGAAGGATGAGGTTAACCATAGAATTGATGAAGGAAAAAAGGTGAGTGGTGCATTGAGGTATCTGTGGAGACAAAAAACGTTATCCATGGAGGCAAAGAAGGGAATGTACGAAAGTATAGTGGTACCAACACTCTTATATGGGTGTGAAGCATGGGTTGCAAATGCTGCAGCGAGGAGGAGGCTGGAGGCAGTGGAGATGTCCTGTCTAAGGGCAATGTGTGGTGTAAATATTATGCAGAAAATTCGGAATGTGGAAATTAGGAGAAGGTGTGGAGTTACTAAAAGTATTTGTCAGAGGGCTGAAGAGGGGTTGTTGAGGTGGTTTGGTCATTTAGAGAGAATGGATCAAAGTAGAATGACTTGGAGAGCGTATAAATCTGTAGGGGAAGGAAGGTGGGGTAGGGTCGTCCTAGAAAAGGTTGGAGGAAGGGGTAAAGGAGGTATTGTGGGCGAGGGCTTGGACTTCCAGCAAGCATGTGTGGCGTGTTAGATAGAAGTGAATGGAGACGAATGGTTTTTGGGACATGACAATCTGTTGGAGTGTGAGCAGGGTAACATTTTGTGAAGGGATTCAGAGAAACCAGTTAATTGATTTAATTGGACTTGAGTCCTGGAAATGGGAAGTACAATGCCTGCACTTTAAAGGAGGGGTCTGGGATAGTGACAGCTGGGAGGGACAATTCTCAGCTGTCGTATCTGAGCTCCTCTGCAAAGACAGTGATTATGTATGAGTGTGGTGAAAGTGTTGAATGATGATGAAAGTATTTTCTTTTTGGGGATTTTCTTTCTTTTTGGGTCACCCTGCCTCGGTGGGAGACGGCCGACTTGGTGAAAAAAATAATAATAATAATAATTGGAATAATAATAAGAATAATGAAAATAATAATAAGAATAAGAATAATAAGTTCCCTTGAAGCATGATGTAAAACAAGTCAGTCCACTGCTGACAGTGTTAAGATAAGATAAGATAATTGGTGAGTGTACGCGAGGGTGCAGTGATAAGATAAGATAAAGGGTGACATTTGATGAGTGAGCATCCCCCTCTGTTTTCACTGTTACACAACCATATCTGTCTGTCAAACTCTATCTATCTGTGTCTTTCAAGCTCTCTGTCTATCTGTCTGTCTGCCAAGCTCTTTATCTGTCTGTCTTTCAAGCTAGCTCTGTCTGTCTGTCAAGCACTCTGTCTGTCAAGCTCTCTGTTTGTCTGTCAAGCTCTCTGTCAAGCTCTCTGTCTGTCTGTCAAGCTCTCTGTCTGTCTGTCAAGCTCTCTGTCTGTCAAGCTCTCTGTCTGTCAAGCTCTCTGTCAAGCTCTCTGTCTGTCAAGCTCTCTGTCTGTCAAGCTCTCTGTCTGTCTGTCAAGCTCTCTGTCTGTCTGTCAAGCTCTCTGTCTGTCAAGCTCTGTCTTTCAAGCTCTCTGTCTCTCAAACTCTGTCTATCTGTCTGTCCGTCTAGCAACTAGCTCTCCCGTCTCAGAGAGATCCACTCCTGAACCAACACATCTGGTTCCTGAGCAAGTGTAAATACATATTTGCCAGTCATGTTTACACATTATATCTAGAAGCACTTTGTCTGGATTTTTTGGATTATCCTAGAAAATTTACACTATGTATAATTGTATTTGTGTACCTGTGAGACAGAGATAGACAGAGTCAGATAGAGATAGACAGAGTCAGATAGAGATAGACAGAGTCAGATAGAGATAGACAGAGTCAGATAGAGATAGACAGAGTCAGATAGAGATAGACAGAGTCAGATAGAGATAGACAGAGTCAGATAGAGATAGACAGAGTCAGATAGAGATAGACAGAGTCAGATAGAGATAGACAGAGTCAGATAGAGATAGACAGAGTCAGATAGAGATAGACAGAGTCAGATAGAGATAGACAGAGTCAGATAGAGATAGACAGAGACAAATAGACAGGCATAGGTTGCAAGACATTCTAAAAGGATGTTGCACAAATGTTGCACATGGGTTATTATCAAGGTTTTTGATATTTCCTCAGCCACTTATGGCCATATCCACCTCAGAGCCACTAAACTCGGGTTCAACATCACTTTCCACTTAAAATGGGAGAGTTAATACTACATGACATCAGTGAATCCCATGTGTTTGCCGCGCTGTTTGCTCTAGCTGGCGCTTAATTGAATTGGTGCTCCCACAACGTACTAAGTGGTCCCAGATTTTTTTAATGCAGCGCACACCAAGGGCTAAGACCCATTCTATGCTGACCAGGCAGTAGTAGTACTAACGTATATATACGTGTGGACCGTTAACGGGTTAATAACATAGAAACATGATATATACACTAGAATGAATGAAATATTACGTATGTGAGTAGTGTTGGTGGAGGCGGAGGCAGCGGCCTCCGCCTCCCTGAGCGGCGATGTTTTGATACACACTGCCATCTTGTGGTGGTGATCTGAAACTCACTTATAGTATTTATTTTATTTTTATTTTATTAACACATCGGCCGATTCCCACCAAGGCAGGGTGGCCCGAAAAAGAAAAACTTTCATCATCATCATTCACTCCATCACTGTCTTGCCAGAAGGGTGCTTTACACTACAGTTATAAAACTGCAACATTAACACCCCTCCTTTAGAGTGCCGGCACTGTACTTCCCATCTCAGAACTCAAGTCCGGCCTGCCGGTTTCCTGAATCCCTTCATAAATGTTACTTTGCTCACACTCCAACAGCACGTCAAGTATTAAAAACCATATGCCTCCATTCACTCCTATCAAATACGCTCACACATGCTTATTGGAAGTCCAAGCCCCTCGCACACAAAACTTCCTTTACCCCCTCCCTCCAACCTTTCCTAGGCCGACCCCTACCCCGCCTTCCCTCCACTACAGATTTATACACTCTCGAAGTCACTCTGTCTCGTTCCATTCTCTCTACATGTCCAAACCACCTCAACAACCCCTCCTCAGCTCTCTGGACAATCGTTTTGGTGATCCCGCACCTCCTCCTAATTTCCAAACTCCGAATTCTCTGCATTATATTCACACCACACATTGACCTCAGACATGACATCTCCACTGCCTCCAGCCTTCTCCTCTTGCAACATTCATCACCCATGCTTCACACCCATATAAGAGCGTTGGTATAACTATACTCTCATACATTCCCTCTTTACTTCCATGGACAAGGTTCTTTGTCTCCACAGACTCCAAGTGCTCCACTCACCCTTTTCCCCTCATCAATTCTATGATTCACCTCATCCTTCATAGACCCATCCGCCGACATGTCCACTCCCAAATATCTGAATACATTCACCTCCTCCATACTCTCTCCTCCAATCTGATATCCAATCTTTCGTCACCTATTCTTTTTGTTATCCTCATCACCTTACTCTTTCCTATATTCACTTTCAATTTTCTTCTTTTACACACCCTACCAAATTCATCCACCAACCTCTGCAGCTTCTCTTCAGAATCTCCCAAAAGCACAGTGTCATCAGCAAAAGCAACTGTGACAACTCCCACTTTGTATTTGCTTCTTTATCTTTTAGCCCAACACCTCTTGCCAAGACCCTCGCATTCACTTCTCTTACAACCCCATCTATAAATATATTGAACAACCACGGTGACATCACACATCCTTGTCTAAGGCCCACTTTTACTGGGAAATAGTCCCCTTCCCTCCTACACACTCTAACCTGAGCCTCACTATCCTCATAAAAACTCTTCACTGCTTTCAGTAACCTTCCTCCTATTCCATACACCTGCAACATCTGCCACATTGCCCCCCTATCTACCCTATCATACGCCTTTTCCAAATCCATAAATGCCACAAAAACATCTTTACCCTTATCCAAATACTGTTCACCTATATGTTTCACTGTAAACACTTGGTCTACACACCCCCTACCTTTCCTAAAGCCCCCTTGTTCATCTGCTATCCTGCTTTCTGTTTTACTCTTAATTCTTTCAATAATAACTCTACCATACACTTTACCAGGTACACTCAACAGACTTATTCCCCTATAATTTTTGCACTCTCTTTTGTCCCCTTTGCCTTTATACAAAGGAACAATACACGCTCTCTGCCAATCCCTAGGTACCTTACCCTCTTCCATACATTTATTAAATAATAGCACCAACCACTCCAAAATTATATCCCCACCTGCTTTTAACATTTCTATCTTTATCCCATCAATCCCAGCTGCCTTACCCCCTTTCATTCTACCCACTGCCTCACAAACTTCCCCCACACCCACAACTGGCTCTTCCACACTCCTACAAGATGTTATTCCTCCTTGCCCTACACACGAAATCACAGCTTCCCTGTCTTCATCAACATTTAACAAATCCTCAAAATATTCTCTCCATCTTCCCGATACCTCTAACTCTCCATTTAATAACTCTCCTCTCCTATTTTTAACTGTCAAATCCATTTGTTCTCTAGGCTTCCTCAACTTATTAATCTCATTCCAAAACTTTTTCTTATTTTCAACAAAATTTGCTGATAACATCTCACCCACTCTCTCATCTGCTCTCTTTTTACATTGCTTCACCACTCTTTTAACCTCTCTTTTTCTCTCCATATACTCTTCCCTCCTTGCATCACTTCTACTTTGTAAAAACCTCTCATATGCTAACTTTTTCTCCTTACTACTCTCTTTACATCATCATTCCACCAATCGCTCCTCTTCCCTCCCGCACCCACTCGCCTGTAACCACAAACTTCTGCTGAACACTCTAACACTACATTTTTAAATCTACCCCATACATCTTCGACCCCATTGCCTACACTCTCACTAGCCCATCTATCCTCCAATAGTTGTTTATATCTTACCCTAACTGCCTCCTCTTTTAGTTTATAAACCTTCACCTCTCTTTTACTTACTGATTCTATTTTCCTTGTATCCCATCTACCTTTTACTCCCACTGTAGCTATAACTAAAAAGTGATCTGATATATCTGTAGCCCTCTATAAACATGTACATCCTGAAGTCTACTCAACAGTCTTTTATCTACCAATACATAGTCCAACAAACTACTGTCATTACGCCCTACATCATATCTTGTATACTTATTTATCTCTTTTTCTTAAAATATGTATTACCTATAACTAAACCCCTTTCTATACAAAGTTCAATCAAAGGGCTCCCATTATCATTTACACCTGGCACCCCAAACTTACCTACTACACCCTCTCTGCATGTTTCTCCTACTTTAGCATTTAGGTCCCCTACCACAATTACTCTTCATTTGGTTCAAAAGTTCCTATACATTCGCTTAACATCTCCCAAAATCTCTCTCTCTCCTCTACACTCCTCTCTTCTCCAGGTGCATACACGCTTATTATGACCCACTTTTCGCATCCGACCCTTATTTTAATCCACATAATCCTTGAATTTACACATTTATATTCCCTCTTTTCCTTCCATAACTGATCCTTCAACATTATTGCTACCCCTTCCTTAGCTCTAACTCTCTCAGATACTCCTGACTTAATCCCATTTATTTCTCCCCACTGAAACTCGCCTACCCCCTTCAGCTTTGTTTCGCTTAGGGCCAGGACATCCAACTTCTTTTCATTCATAACATCGGCAATCATCTCTTTCTTATCATCCGCACTACATCCACGCACATTCAGACAACCCAATTTTATAAAGTTTTTCTTCTTCTCGTATTATTAGTATTATTATTATTATAATTACGTACAGTGGTACCTCGAGTTACGATGGTCCCCAAAATCGCCCTTTTATGTAAGTTTATTTTTTTAAATGCTTTTGTAAGTATATTTTTGGGGGTGTAAAAGGACTAGTCTATTTTACATTATTCCTTATGGTGATAAATTCGTTTGGTAATGGCACTTGAACAGCATTCTCGAACGAAAAAATATCGTAACTTGAGGTACCACTGTATTATTTATTACTATGTACATATTCTTATAATAATTTATATTATATTACATATATTATTACATACATAATTATTATATTATACATATTATCATTATTATTATTATTAGTATTAGTAGTAGTAGTACATCTTCTTATAATAATACTCTTGCTTACCATTTGGAATTTTTATTCACACAAAAAATAGAAGATTTACTGTTATGCAGACTACTGCATTATTGTAATAATTGTACAAATAATGTCAGCCCATTCATGACTGCATATTGGAATGGCCACACGGACAGGTATTGGACAGTGACGTTGTTATGTTATTTTCCCTTACTTTATCATCAAGGTTCTCCTACATGTACTAGTGTGGGGGGTAGTAACAGTAAGGTCTTATAGTCTAGGGTGATACTTACATTCATGATTAGCTGGGCTGTCTCTAAGACCATTCACCAGCCCTCTCAATGGGTTATTTAAACCACCATTACAAAAAAATATAATATATTCAAGGATATATATATATATATACTGGTCTTAATCATAACAACATGTAACTATCCTCTCCAAGCCACATGGCCCACCTGCTACAATTAATACTCTTTTCTCAACATTTCTTTTACTCTCAGTGTCTTGACACTGTAAATCACAGGTTATGATGGCTGCATAACTTTAATATGTAACTTTTACCTCTGGCACACATTCTGCCCAAACAAAGCCAAACAAATTTAAGAGAGAACCACCAGTTCTACCACCTTGAAGCCATCTTGGAAAAGTCAGAGAGAGGGAGGATCTTAGCTAGGCTCCTTCCACTCAAAACAAACAAAAGAATTTCAACAAGCACAATTCCCTAGCTACCACAATAATTGTTTTTCTCATACACCTTATTTACTTTTACAAAGAGAAATACAACTTTATAAACTACTTATTTAAATGTGTGTGTGCATACTACAACCTATTTTTTTTTTTTTTATTAACACATCGGCCGATTCCCACCAAGGCAGGGTGGCCCGAAAAAGAAAAACTTTCATCATCATTCACTCCATCACTGTCTTGCCAGAAGGGTGCTTTACACTACAGTTATAAAACTGCAACATTTACACCCCTCCTTCAGAGTGCCGGCACTGTACTTCCCATCTCCAGAACTCAAGTCCGGCCTGCCGGTTTCCCTGAATCCCTTCATAAATGTTACTTTGCTCACACTCCAACAGCACGTCAAGTATTAAAAACCATATGCCTCCATTCACTCCTATCAAATACGCTCACACATGCTTGCTGGAAATCCAAGCCCCTCGCACACAAAACTTCCTTTACCCCCTCCCTCCAACCTTTCCTAGGCCGACCCCTACCCCGCCTTCCCTCCACTACAGATTTATACACTCTCGAAGTCACTCTGTCTCGTTCCATTCTCTCTACATGTCCAAACCACCTCAACAACCCTCCTCAGCTCTCTGGACAATCGTTTTGGTAATCCCGCACCTCCTCCTAATTTCCAAACTCCGAATTCTCTGCATTATATTCACACCACACATTGACCTCAGACATGACATCTCCACTGCCTCCAGCCTTCTCCTCGTTGCAACATTCATCACCCATGCTTCACACCCATATAAGAGCGTTGGTATAACTATACTCTCATACATTCCCTCTTTACTTCCATGGACAAGGTTCTTTGTCTCCACAGACTCCGAAGTGCTCCACTCACCCTTTTCCCCTCATCAATTTTATGATTCACCTCATCCTTCATAGACCCATCCGCCGACATGTCCACTCCCAAATATCTGAATACATTCACCTCCTCCATACTCTCTCCCTCCAATCTGATATCCAATCTTTCGTCACCTATTCTTTTGTTATCCTCATCACCTTACTCTTTCCTATATTCACTTTCAATTTTCTTCTTTTACACACCCTACCAAATTCATCCACCAACCTCTGCAGCTTCTCTTCAGAATCTCCCAAAAGCACAGTGTCATCAGCAAAAAGCAACTGTGACAACTCCCACTTTGTATTTGCTTCTTTATCTTTTAGCCCAACACCTCTTGCCAAGACCCTCGCATTCACTTCTCTTACAACCCCATCTATAAATATATATATATATATATATATATATATATATATATATATATATATATATATATATATATATATATATATATATAAATATATATATATATACAACCTATTATATTGAGAAAATCAGGTTGATTCAGCTTCTTTTTAAGTCTTAAGGGTGGCCTGACCTCAAGACCTCATTAAGCAAAATTGTGATCAATTCAATATAATTAGGTATTCCTGAGTAATTGCCACCCAAATACATCAATACATGTTTGGTCCTATAGCCCCCATAACAGATGTCAATTGTTTACTCTTGAACATCGGCAAAAATCAAACAATTCAGCTACTTTGAGCTCAATTTCAAAGTACTTTTTGTTGTGAAAGCAATCAAAATCATATCTATTTCTGTAATATATCTTCCATTCTATCAATTGAGACCAAAAAAACGAGAATACAACCATAAAAACCATACGAAAATGTACCACTAAGGCTGAGAAGTGAACTCCGTTATTTACAGTCAGATTTCTTTCAATTTTGGTGTACATTAGGAAACATCTTTCCATCATACATTGCCCAAGGTTCAATAAGATAGTCCAACAAACAAATGAGATCCAATTCCCTAGATCAAGAGCAAGAGCCCCTCACCAGTGTCAAGGAACCTCCCTTGAGGCCTGCTTGCATCTGGAAATTTCGCTCGCCTATGGAAGCAAAAAATCGACCAATCGACTGCTCATATCTGGAAAAACTCGCATGTGGATGCGCTCATTAGTGGAGGTTCCACTGTTTGTGCAGCAAGATTTTGAAAAAAAAAAAATGAGTTCATTTTTATGAATCGAATGGGACTAAAATTACTGGACTCTGATGAAAACTTTAAATTTTATGGTGTGTTTTGTTGGAAAAATGATAACTCATTGGCAACAATGGCATAAATGGACCAGGTAGTGGTTGTAGCTGATAAGGTACTACCTGCCACACATTTGTGGATGTATTGTACAGAGCTATATCAGCCCTCTCCATACAGTTCCAGATTGACAGGCAATGAAAATTATGATCTTAGCTGGAAAATCTATTATTTTGTAGACGTAAAAATAACTTGTTTGATCTTATGAGAGGTGCGATGAGCACAACCCTTATTTTCCCCTATAATATGCACTCTATATGTCACAAAAATTCCTTGGTAGCACTGTATTCATGAGTGTAAGCAGTGAGAGTAATGGATGCTCACTGTACAGTGGACCCTCGGTTTTCATACAGCTCCCAACTCGAACAATTATGTAAGTGTATTTTTGTAAGTGCTTTTGTAAGTGTATTTTTTGGGGTCTGAACGGACTAATCTAATTTACATTTGTCCTTATGGGAACAAATTCGTTCGGTAACGGCACTCGAGCAGCATTCTGGAAAGAATTATCGACAAAAACCGAGAGTCCACTGTACAGTGGTCCCCCGAGTTTCGTACACCCTGGAAATCGTACAATTATGTAAGTATAATATTGTAAGTGCTTGTGGAAGTGTATTTTTGGGGGTCTGAAATACACTAACCTACGTGACATTTTTCCTTAAGGGAGTAAATTCGTTCGGTAATGGCGCTTGAGCAGGCTTCTGGAGTGAAGTTTTTACGAAACTCGGGGGACCACTGTATATCAAAAGATGTTTAGATTTAAGAACCTGGAAAGGACAGTATCACAGTTGTGTTTTAGTGAATATTCAGATATGCTTATTTACTGCTGGCAGTCATTATTATGAAGTGAAAAATTGGTAGGCTGAAGATTTTAATTTTGGAGAAAAGGAAATTATTCAATACACCTCATAAATTAATAAAATGGAAATTACTGTTATAGATAATCAATGACTTTTTACATGTTATTTTTTTATTT
>WNWK01027367.1:25000-26367 GCA_009830355.1 Cherax destructor
ATTTATTTATTTACCTTTATTTATTTACCTTTATTTATTATTTACCTTTATTTATTTATTTATTATTTTTACCTTTATTTATTTACCTTATTTATTTATTTACCTTATTTATTTACCTTTATTTATTTATTTACCTTTATTTATTTACCTTTTTATTTATTTACCTTTTATTTACCTTTATTATTTTTTTACCTTATTTATTTACTTTTTTATTTCCTTTATTGAAGAGTTGCAGGCATCTGGAAGGTAGAGTTGCTGACAGGGCAGGGTGTTAGTGGTTGGAAGGAAATCCCCTCCAAAGGACTTCAGGTAACAAGTCCTCTCTGGGGTTACTTCCTTCTTGGTCTTTTAATGCCACTAGGACCAGCTTGAGAGTCACTAGACCCCTGCCTGGTGAAATAACTGTCCACAGTCCTCTGTTTCTGGTGACTTTTCAACACTTTCCGGGAAGTGCAACATGGCACTTCACTGAAGTGGCTGCACAGAAGGCCATTTCATTTGCCAGGGTGGTTTTCTTTCAACAAATGTCTGCAACTCATTCCACTTTGTACACATCTCCTTAAGCACTAAAAAAGGCACATCCTTCTGTCTCCCCCCTCCCCCTTTTGAAGCAATAACCCATGTGGTCTGTTGCTGTTCCAGATGAAGCCCCAAAGCTCTTCAGTTGTTAGCTCCACCCTGTGCTCCTCCACCAACTCTTCCACATCCTCACCACTCACCTCCAACCCCAGGCTGTTCCCCCAAAGCCACAAATCTTCCACAACAGGCACAGGGTCGTCAGGGTCAGGGTCAGCCTCAAAACCTTCAAAACCCTCCGTTGGACACAACCTGGGCCCCAATGGTTCCAAAAAGAGTTCAAAGTCCAAGTCACCCCCCCAAGACTTACCTATAAGGCGTATAATGCACAATATTGAAGTGATCTTTCCAGAACTCTCTTAGGGTCAATGCAGTGTCTGAGGTCACATCAAAGACCTTAAACACTGCTTTGGTGCAGTTTCTTGAAGTTGGAAATGACCCGCTGGTCCATGGGCTGGATGAGAGGGGGTGTTAGGAGGCAAGAACTTCACTCTGATGAAAATTTAAAATTGTCAGACAAACACTCTTGCAAGTTGTGAGGGTGAGCAGGAGCATTTTTCCAGTACCAGGAGGCACTTGAGTGGGAATTTTTTTCCAAGAGGTATTTTTCACACAGGGAAAAATTAGTCACCCATTCCTTGAAAAATTTCCCTAGTGACCCATGCCTTGGGTTAGCCTTCCAATGCACACACCCAAAATTTTTCTTGTCAACACTGTGATTCCCAAGGGTCTGGGATTTTCTATACACCCGTAAAAAGGGGGCCCCCTTTAAAACCCACTGGCATTGGGAC
>WNWK01027368.1:0-26366 GCA_009830355.1 Cherax destructor
AAAAAAAAAAAAGAGATGACGTATTGTGTAGTGATGAGTGGTTGTGTTGTCATCAAACGATTTAAATAAAAAAAAATTGGATATCACATTGGGGAGGGATTATGGAAAAAGTAAATTTTTCGATATTTGGGGTTGACGTGTCAGTGGATGGGTTTATGAAGGATGAAGTTAACCATAGAATTGATGAAAGAAAAAGGTGAGTGGTGCATTGAGGTATTGTGGAAAAAAAACGTTATCCATGGAGGCAAAGAAGGGAATTTTGAAAGTATAGGGTCCAACACTCTTATATGGGTGTGAAGCAGGGGGTTGCAAATGCTGCAGCGAGGAGGGGGGGTGGAGGCAGTGGAGATGTCCTGTCTAAGAGCAATGTGTGGTGTAAATATTATGAGAAAATTCGGAATGGGGAAAATTTAGGAGAAGGTGGGAGTTACTAAAAGTATTTGTCAGAGGGCTAAAGGGGTTGTTGAGGTGGTTTGGTTATTTAGAGAGAATGGATCAAAGTAGAATGATTTGGAAACGTATAAATCTGTGGGGGAAGGAAGGGGGTAGGGGTCCTAGAAAAGGTTGGGGGGAAGGGAAAGGAGGTTTTGTGGGCGGGGGGCTTGGATTTCCCAGCAAGCATGTGGGGGTTTAGATAGGGGAATGGAGACGAATGGTTTTGGGACATGACGATCTGTTGGAGTGTGAGCAGGGTAACATTTTGTAAAGGGATTCAGGGAAACCATTTAAATTGATTTAGTTGGACTTGAGTCCGGGAAAGGGAAAAGTACAATGCCTGCACTTTAAAGGAGGGGCTGGATAGTGACAGCTGGGAGGGATTTTTCTCGCTGTCGTATCTGACTCCTCTGCAAAGACATGATTATGTATGAGTGTGGGAAAGTGTTGAATAATGATGAAAGATTTTTTTTTTTGGGGTTTTCTTTTTTTTTGGGTCACCCTGCCTCGGGGGGAACGGGACTTGTTGAAAAAAAAAATATATATATATATATATATATATATATATATATATATATATATTATATATATATATATTTTTTAAAAAAAAATACAGTAAACAGGTATATAAAAATTTAAGAAATATATGAAAATAAAGATTCCAAAACGCGGAACTCACATTATAATTTCTGAAAAGTGAGTAGTCAAAACTGGAAAATTCTTTTTTTCATGTATCTTAATATATATAATTATATATATATATATATATATATATAAAATTTTAATATATATATATATTATATATATATATATATATACATATATATATATATATATATATATATATTGTATTATATATATATATATATATATATATATATATATATATATATATATATATATTGTGTGTGTGTGTGTGTGTGTGTGTGTGTGTGTGTGTGTGTGTGTGTGTGTGTGTACTACCTAGTTGTTGTTGCAGGGGTTTAGTCATAGCTCCTGGCCCCGCCTCTTTACTGGCCTCTACTGGGTCACTCTCCTTGCGCCATGACCTTTATCATACCTCTTATTGAAGGTATGAATGGATCCTGCCTCACTACATCGCTTCCCAAACTATTCCACTTCCTGACCACTCTGTGACTGAAAAAATACTTCCTAACATCCCTGTGATTCATCTGAGTCTTCAGCCCAACTGTGTCCCCTTGTTGCTGTGTCCCATCTTTGGAACATTCTGTCTCTGTCCACCTTGTTAATTCCTATCAGTTTTTTTATATGTCGTTATCATGCCCCCTCTATCTCTCCTGTCCTCCAGTGTCGCCAGGTCGTTTTCCCGGTAACCTCTCCTCGTAGGACATACTTTAGCTCCGGAGTAGTCTTGTTGCAAACCTTCGCACTTTCTGGGGGTTTCTTTACGTGCATGGCTAGGTGTGGGTTCCAAACTGGCGCTGCATACTCAAAAGGGGCCTAACGTACACGGTGTACAGGGTCCTGAATGACTCTTTATTTAGATGTCGGAATGCTGTTCTTAGGTTTGCCAGGCGCCACGCTGCAGCAGTTATTTGGCGATTTGTGCCTCAGAAGATGTCCTGGTCTTAAACTCCCCCCCATGATCTTTTCCTTTAGTGAGGTTTTTAGTCTCTGCCCAGACTGCCCGTCTGCGGTCTTCTTTGTCCTTCCAAATCTTTATGATTTGCACAGGAGCCATGTTGGCCATGCCACAGCCTGTCCAGATCCCTTTGCAGTTCTGCCTGGTCCTCGTCGATTAATTCTTTCATCAACTTCATTATCTGCAAACAGGGACTTCAGGCTATTCCCTTTCCCTCATGTCGTTCACAAATACCAGAAACAGCACCCGGGCTAGGACTAACCCCATGGGGCCCCACTCGTCACAGGCGCCCACTCTGACACCTCGCCAGTACCACGTGTGTGTGTGTGTGTGTGTGTACCACCTAATTGTGGTTGCAGGGCCCCGCCTCTTCACTGACCGCTCTAGGTCTCTCTCTCTGCTTCATGTGTGTGTGTGTGTGTGTGTGTTTGTGTACTCACTAATTGTACTCACCTAATTGGTTGGGGTCAGACTCCTGGCCCCCTCTTCGCTGTCGCTACGGTCTCTGCTCTCTCTGCTCCATGAGCTTTATCATACCTTGTCTAAAAAATAATGGTTCCTGCCTCCACTATATCTTTCTCTAGACTATTCCACTTCCTGACTACTCTTAAAGGAAAAATGCTTCCTAACATCCCTTTGACTCATCTGAGTCTTCAGCTTCAGTTGTGTCCCCCTTTTTTCTTTGTTCCCTCTGGAACATCCTGTCACTGTCTACCTTGTCGATTCCCGCAGTATTTTGTATTTCGTTATCATGTCTCCTCTGACCCTTCTTTCCTCCAGTGTTGTTAGTCCTATTTCCCTCAACCTTTCTTCATAGGACAGACCCCTGAGTTGTGGAACTAACCTTGTCGCAAACCTTTGCACTTTCTCTAGTTTCTTTATGTGCTTGACCAGGTGTGGGTTCCAGACTGGTGCTGCATATTCTAGTATGGGCCTGACGTACACGGTGTACAGTGTCTTGAACGATTCCTTGTTAAGGTAACGGAACGCTAATCTTAGGTTTGCAAGTCGTCCATATGCTGCCCCAGTTATCTGGTTGATGTGTGCCTCCGGAGACGTGTTTGGCGTTATACTCACCCCAAGGTCTTTTTCCTTTGCCGAGGTTTGTAGCCTTTGTCCGCCTAGCCTGTACTCTGTCAGCGGTCTTCTTTGCCCTTCTCCGATCTTCATGACTTTGCATTTGGTGGGATTGAATTCGAGAAGCCAGTTGCTAGACCAGATGTCAAGCTTGTCCAGGTTTGTTTGAAGTCCTGCTTGGTCCTCTTCCGATGTGATTCTCCTCATTAATTTCACATCATCTGCGAACAGAGACACTTCTGAGTCTATCCCGTCCGTCATGTCATTTACATATACCAAGAATAACACTGGTCCTAGGACTGACCCCTGCGGTACACCGCTCGTCACAGGCGCCCACTGTGATACCTCATCACGCACCATGACCCGTTGTTGCCTCCCTGTGAGGTATTCCCTGATCCATTCCAGTGCCCTTCCTGTTATACATGCTTGTTCTTCCAACTTCTTTACTAATCGCATGTGAGGAACTGTGTCGAAGGCCTTCCTGCAGTCCAGGAAAATGCAATCAACCCACCCTTCTCTCTCTTGCCTTACCTCTGTTACTTTATCATAGAACTCTAGGAGGTTTGTTACACAGGATTTGCCTTCCCGGAATCCGTGCTGACTGGTGTTTATTATCCTGTTCAGCTCGAGGTGCTCCACCATTCTTTTCCTGATGATTTTCTCCAGGACTTTGCACACTATACACGTAAGTGACACCGGTCTATAATTTAGTGCCTCTTTTCTGTCTCCTTTTTTAAAGTTGGGGACTACGTTGGCCTTCTTCCATACCTCAGGTAGCTGCCCAGTTTCAAGGGATGTGTTGAATATTATGGTAAGTGGCACACTCAGTACCTCAGCTCCTTCCCGAAGAACCTACTGGGAGATATTGTCCGGACCCATCGCCTTTGAGGTATCAAGGTCACTGAGTAACTGCTTCACCTCCTCCTCAGTTGTGTGTATGCCCTCCACCACTTGATACATTCCTTGTTGGTGACGCACCCCGTCCTGTGTACCCAGCTGCCTTCCTTCCTCCACTGTGAATACTTCCTTAAACCTCAAGTTGAGCTCCTCACATACCTCTTGATCGTTACTTGTGAGTTCCCCATCTTCTCTCCTCAGCCTTATCACCTGGTCCTTGACTGTTGTCTTCCTTCTGATGTGACTGTACATCAGTTTCGGGTCGGACTTAACTTTCGATGCTATGTCGTTTTCGTACTGTTTCTGGGCCTCCCTCCGTACCTGTGCATACTCGTTTCTAGCTCTTCTACTAATCTCTTTGTTTACTTGGGTTCTTTGCCTTCTGTACCTTTTCCATTCTCTGACACTTCGAGTCTTTGCCTCCCTGCACCTTTGGGTAAACCAGGGGCTCTTTCTGGCCTTCCCATTTAATTTTTTTCCTCTGGGTATAAACCGTTCCTCTGCCTCCTTGCACTTTGCCCCTACGTATTCCATCATTTCATTTATTGTCTGTCCTTCCATTTCCCTTTCCCACTGAACCTCCTGCAGGAAATTCCTCATGCCCGTCTAGTTTCCTCTTTTAAAGTCTGGTTTGTCTCTTTCGTTACCGTTTTCCCTCTCCACCTGTAGCTCTACAATGTACTCAAAGCTCAGCACCATATGGTCACTGGCTCCCAGGGGGCTCTCGTGTGTTATGTCTTCAATATCTGAGCTGTTCAGGGTGAATACAAGATCCAGTCTTGCTGGTTCATCTTCTCCTCTCACTCTGGTCGTGTCCCTGACATGTTGGTGCATCAGGTTTTCCAGTACCACGTCCATCATCTTGGCTCTCCAAGTGTCGTGTGGGTCTTGAGAGAGATATATAGGAGGTCAAAGATACTCCTTGTTGGATGGTTACGGTATATTTACAGTAAGTGAAGGAGAGTCCAGCCACACCGTCTGTCTCGCTTGTAGGTCTAACGCTAGTGAGGCAGTCCGCCTATCTAAGGCTGTGCACATGCGCTGAGCATCTGACGTCAGCGGGTACCGTGACGTCACACGCAAAGGGACCAGCTGTATAAGTGGGAACAGTGTACATATGATACTGATACGACACAAGTTTCTGGACCCCCACGTGGTTCTTGGTTCTCCCAGTCGATCTCCCTGTGGTTGAAATCGCCCATGACCAGTAGCTTCGCTCTGCTCATGTGCGCTTTTCTTGCCACCTCCGCCAGAGTGTCCACCATCGCTCTGTTGTTCTCATCATATTCCTCACCTGGCCTCCTGCAGTTCTGTGGTGGGTTATACATCACTTCAATGACTATCTTGTGCTCCCCAGACTGGATGGTACCTACTATGAAGTCCCTTTCTCTACACACCTCCATTCCTTCTTGTATTGTCTGTGTCAACAGCTATTACCAGTGTGGACATCTCACAAGTTCCCACATGAACAATGGTAAGTGGGGTCTGACAAAGACCCATTGTGACCTGGAGTTTACCTGGAGAGAGTTCCGGGGGTCAACGCCCCCGCGGCCCGGTCTGTGACCAGGCCTCATGGTGGATCAGAGCCTGATCAACCAGGCTGTTACTGCTGGCCGCACGCAGTCCGACCTCTGTAATACTGCTTTTTTGCGCTACCACTCACAGAATGAGCAGCAAGTGCACAATAAACTAGCCCCTAAGGAGGCACTAACCAAAGATTTCCTGTTCCCTATTCTTTCATATATATAAACAATCAATTAATATTACCATATTAATCTTAAGATAGGCTTAAGTTTGCTTGAAATCCTCTGCATACTAAGGGGCTTTCTGCATACATGGAGTATACCTAGAGAGGGTTTCGGGGGTCAACGCCCCCGCGGCCCGGTCTGAGACCAGGATGCATACATGCGCCCCTAAATGTCACCCACCTGTGTACAAACATTGTATTATGCTGAAATAAATAATCTGGAGAAGAAAGATCTAGGGGTGAGCATAGTGACAAGCATATAACCATTGGCACACATAAACTAAATAGTCTCTCTGTCTGACTTTTTGGGTTATCCTGGATTCTCTACACATATGCTGCTATGTATGATAATCTATGTAAATGTATTTGCGTATACCTGAATAAACTTACTCTGTAGCTAATGCTCATTTAGCAAATCCAAGAATCTTTAATGGAAATAAGTCACTTTGTCTGACATTTTTAGGTTATCCTGGAGGGTAATCTACACATATGCTGCTATGTATGATAATTTAAGTAACTATATGTGTACCTGTACCTGAATAAACTTACCTACTTTCTTAGGTTTGGACACCATGACACGTAGGTTGGAAAATAGGGCTGGATACGGCGCAAACCGACAGTGACCCTATAAACCCTAACAAAAACACCGAGACAGAAAAGATTGAACAGGTGACCTTAGTAACACTATTTTAACTTAACATTTGGATAAACTATTGTTCATGGATGTCACTTGATATTTAAAGCATCGATCAAGAACCACAAATCCATGTGTAAGTGAAGTTATATATGTTAATATCCGGGTAATACTGTTAAATGTATTCCCTCCCTCAAGGACGGTACCCTGATGCCGGTGAGAGGCTCTTGATCCAAAGAATTGGACCAGTGCTCCAGTTCCTTTGATCGAGCCTCTATGCCTCCCATTCCCCACAGGCTGTGTGACCCCTACGGGTTTAACACTCCCCATAAATGTAATATTGAGTCGTATTTATTTTATAGTATGTCATTAACAGTTGCTGTTTGGGGAATACTTTAGTCAGGTGTTGGGGAATACTTTAGTCAGGTGTTGGGGAATACTTTAGTCAGGTGTTGGGGAATACTTTAGTCAGGTGTTGGGGAATACTTTAGTCAGGTGTTGGGGAATACTTTAGTCAGGTGTTGGGGAATACTTTAGTCAGGTTTGGGGAATTCTTTAGTCAGGTGTTGGGGAATACTTGTCAGGTGTTGGGGAATACTTGTCAGGTGTTGGGAAATACTTGTCAGGTGTTGGGGAATACTTTAGTCAGGTGTTAAGGAATACTTTAGTCAGGTGTTTGGGAATACTTGTCAGGTGTTGGGGAATACTTGTCAGGTCTTGGGGAATACTTGTCAGGTGTTGGGAAATACTTGTCAGGTAATACTTGTCATGTGTTGGGAAATACTTGTCAGGTGTTGGGGAATACTTGTCAGGTGTTGGGAAATACTTGTCAGGTGTTGGGGAATACTCGTCAGGTGTTGGGAAATACTTTAGTCACGTGTTGGAAAATACTTGTCAGGTGTTTGGAAATACTTTAGTCAGGTGTTTGGAAATACTTGTCAGGTGTTGGGAAATACTTGTCAGGTGTTGGGAAATACTTTAGTCAGGTGTTGGGAAATACTTTAGTCAGGTGTTGGGAAATACTTGTCAGGTGTTGAGAAATACTTGTCAGGTGTTGGGAAATATTTTAGTCAGGTGTTGGATGTCATTCCATTGTCCACTGGTTACCAGTCCTGGCTGCTCCATTTGACCGGCCACCTTGAGGCCCAGACCTGTATATGTGCAACAATTCGGCATCATTTAGAGCTTCGTAAAAGAGCTTGTCTGATTTAATGGTGTCCTCAGCTCACTCTATATTATTAAAAAGTATAATAAATCAAAAGTGTACTGCAGTTGTATGGGGTTGTACCTTATAGCACCCGTCAGTGTGGTCATTTAACGTGATTAAAAAAATGAAAATACAGTTATACAGTGGACCCCCGGATTTCGTCAATATTTTTTTCCAGAAGGCTGTTCGAGTGCCGTTACCGAACGAATTTGTTCTCATAAGGATGAATGTAAATTAGATTAGTCCGTTTCAGACCCCCAAAAATACACTTACAAAACACTTACGAAAATACACTTACATAATTGTTCGAGTTAGGAGAAGTACGAAATCCGGGGGTCCACTGTACTTTTCTGGGTTATCCTTGATTAAATCTACAAAATGTACAATAAATGTGTGCCTATAACATCTATGTACAGTGTACTCTCAAAACGATGTATAAATTTATACAACTATCAGAAAAATCGTGTAGATTTCCTGAATAAAGTGTATCTTTCCATTTTTACAAGGGGTAACAAGTCTTTATGGTCAGACTATATGGGTACCAATAAGGAGCCTCCAGTCTGAAAGACAAGTGCGAACAACCTTAGAATTAATATAGTAAAACTTTGTTTTTTTAACTCACCAGTAGTCTCCCACTGAGGTAAAGTGACCCAAAAAAAAATTAGGAAACACATTTATTGTCATGCACGGAGGGATGTTCTGACATCATAATTAAGAGTACTGCCACTGTACTTTATACTTCCAGGACTCTAAGTCCAGCTAACCAGTTTCCCTGAATCATGTCATAAATGTTACCTTGCTCACACTCCAACAGCATGTCAAGTCACAAAAACTAGTTGCCTCCACTGCAATTGAAAGCCTTCACACAGGCCTGATGGATGTTCAAGCCCCTAGCACTCAAAACTTCTTTTACCCCTCACACTCCAGTACTTCCTAGGATGACCCCTACCCCTCCTTCCCTCCATCCCAGATTTAAATACCCTCTTAGTCATCCTATTTTGTTCCATCCTCTCTAAATGACCAAACCACCTCAACATTATATCACTGACAAATTAATTCCTTGTCTTTAAATTTGTAACATTTCCCTAAATCCATAATGAATTTCATATGTATGTTTATTAAGGTTAGTATCTTGCTAAGGTTTTTCAGTTATTTTAATTACGGGTAAATTTTATTCTTATATTATACATGCATATACGTACTCTGTAGGAGGGGTGAGAATATTACAGTTTGGAGGGGCATCTCAAGTGTAGTATCATCATGCCTCTGGCAAAGCAGTGATGGAGTGAGTGATGGTGAAAGCATTTCTTCTTCTTTTACTGGTCACCCTATCTCTGTGGAGATGACTGGTGTGTTAAATAAAAATTACATATTGCACGAACTTAATATACTGTAGCTTCATATATTCTAAGTGGCATGTTATGCTACCCTACCCAAGTTGGATTATCAGATCCCTAAATAAGGAGGTGGCAAATTTGTACAGATAGCTGTATGTATTGCAGTACAGGTACTCCTTGACTTACAATATTTCAACTTTACAATGGTGTGAAAGCAATTACAGTGGACCCCCGGATTTTGTACTGCTCCCAACTCGAACAATTATGTAAGTGTATTTTTGTAAGTGTTTTTGTAAGTTATTTTTGGGGGTCTGAAACGGACTAATCTAATTTACATTCATCCTTATGGGAGCAAATTCGTTTGGTAATGGCACTCGAACAGCCTTCTGGAAAGAATTATTGACGAAATCACTTTGGAGGTGAAATTTAAGATACTTACCCAGCATAAAGGTGGCAATTCCATAACTTGTATTCATTTATTTGCTTTTCAGCACTAGTATTTAGTTAGTTACAGTAATTATTTGTCTATTTACTTATTCAGTGGCAGTAGTTATTTATCTACTTATTTACTTAGCATATATTCATATTGACTTGTGATATTTTCAACTTATTGTGGATTCGTCGAAACATAACTCCATCATAAGTTGTGGAGCACCTGTACTGTACATACAGAACTGTACTTGTTGTCCCATTAGTTGAATTGAATTTATTACATACAGTACATTTGAACCAGTTGTACATGCAGGTGCAGTTCTGCTTTAATGTTTCAGATTATAATTTTGATTGAGATTTGATCAAAATTTCCAGCATTAAAATTAATTTTATCACTTACAGGTTCATTATGGCAATGGCAGCTCCACTATCATCTAATAGTGCTAGGCATAAGTCATTTCGGAGGTCAGCATCTGCCCAGCCAGAGACACTTACCATGTCCTTGTCTCAGTACCCATCTAGAAGGAAACTAAGAGCAAAATCTCCTGGGCGGAACCTAACAGCAATATTTACTGCCAAAGGCGACTCTTCTGGAAGACTGCATTCAGATGACAGCTCTGCATCCCAACGGAGAACATCCACTTCAGTTTTTTCAAATGACCTGCATCTGAAACCTATCAAAGAAGTCAGTACTTGGAATTCTTTATCTAGAAGTTCTTCAGCGCCTCATTATAATTGCTATAGTGAGACTTTTCCAGTTTATAAACTTGATGATACTGAAGATAGCAGTACTTCAAGTGATAATGATGAATATACAAACTTAACACCTTCTGATGAGCCAGACTATTGTGCAAACAAGAGGGTCCATCCAGACTTAAGCAATGACACCAGCGTAAAGCAACGCAACATTCCACACAGAAAGAAGCTAAGAACTGATGATAACCACAACAGTCAAGGACTAAATAAAAAGCAGTCTGTAATACACAGCCTTTTAAAAACATTTAGTAAAATTATTATATTCATAATAGTCCTTTTGTTTTCATTATTATTTCTGACTGTGGGACTGTCAAAATTCTTTGTTTATCAAGAAACAAAATGTAAGGAAAAAAGAAATGCAATGTTGCCCCTAAATGACTTGAAGGAGCAACTGTCACTCTATGTGGTAGGGCAAGAAATTGCTATAGATGTGCTGATAAGTTCACTGAAAGAAATTGTGCCAAATAAAAGTGAAAAAACCCTCATTTTCTGGATGGTTGGTTGGACTGGGAGTGGGAAAACACACACAACCCACATTATTAAAGACATCTTATCCGAAACATCAAATGTGCATCTTGTAATACCTTCTCTGCTTCCCCAAGATATTAGCAGCCTACACAAAGAGATGGTGAAACTCTTTAATAGACTTGATCCCTGTTCACTTAATGTAATAATAATCGATGGCTGGGATGAAGAAAGTAATTTCCCAATCAAGGTTTTAGAAAATGTAATTTTTCACATTAATCATTATAAAGCTGAAGGTTACTATATTGGTCAAATGGTTGTTATTTTAAGTGGAACAAGGGGCAGCACAGAAATCAGTGAATATTTCTTAAATCTGCGTCAAAGTGGAAAATCTAGAGAAGAGTTTAAAAGTGAAGAATTTATTAATGTGACTATATCCCTTCATGAAGCCAAGTTACTTCGTGCAGTCACACAAGAGTTTGTTCTTTTGCCTTATTTACCTTTAGAAGTTCCTCATATTAAATTGTGTATCAAAGAAGAACTTTTAAAGTTACAGAACACTGAAGTACTTCTGAAAGAAGATAAACTGAAAAATATAACTCAAAAATTACTTGACCACCTGAATTTCTTACCTGCCTCATATCCCTTAGTGGCAGTTACTGGTTGCAAACGTGTTCAGGCACTCTTGGCACTGCTATTGTCTGGGCCAAATCCTCCTTCATTGTAGTTAGCAAAAAACATCTATGTACATAGTTATATCATTACTGCTTTGTTCCTCCAGGAGCTTTCCTCTGAGTAACTATGTATACTGGGAAAGCCTTCTGGGAGTAATAATGCTGACAGACTTAATGGTACTCTTCAGTTCTGCTCAGTTCCAGTTAGGTTGTGGTATAATTTGATCTTGAAATTATACTCGCATTCAAGGATGTTGGTTGCATAGCATTTATTTTATATACTATCTAGTTTTAGTATTCTTCCTCCGTAAGCCATGCGTGTCATAAGAAGTGACTAAAATGCCGGGAGCAAGGGGCTAGTAACCCCTTTTCCTGTATATATTACTAAATTTAAAAGAAACTTTTGTTTTTCCTTTTGGGTCACCCCGCCTTGGTGGAATACGGCCGGTTTGTTGAAAGAAGAAGATTTAGTTTTAGTACTTTCTTTGGAAAATAATCATACTAATGCAGATTCTACTTACAGTTCTGCAAATTTAATTTTGAATTTCACGTATGAGTATAAAGCTTGGAATCATTGTTCTTTATCACTAAATCAATAATACATTTAGTACAACTAACATGTCAACTCTTATTTAATTTTTCTTTCATACTCTTTTGTTTTATTATAGATGGGTTTGAAATGGGGAAGTGTAGGAGTAAAAGATAATGAATCTGATACAAAATGGAGTTGTTACAGTTGCTCTTTAAATATCAAATTAGAAGGAGGGAGTATGGAGGAACTGACTTTATTTAGCTAGTTGGAAATGGATGTGTTGCCAAGATGGGTCTTGAAAGACGAAATGAACTATAAAATAGATGAAATGAAAAAAAATACTAGTAGGTGGATTGTTGAGGCTTCTGTGGAGAAAAAGAAGTTTATCCAGGAAGGCCAAGAAAGGAATGTACCAGTGTATAATACAGTGGACCCCCGGATTTCGTACTGCTCCCAACTCGAACAATTATGTAAGTGTGCTTTTGTAAGTACAGTGGACCCCCGAGTAATGAACAAAATTCATTCCAGAAGCCTCCTCAAGTGCCATTACTGAACGAATTTACTCACTTAAGAAATAATGTCGAGTAGGTTAGTCCATTTCAGACCCCAAAAATACACTTACACAAGAACTTACAATATTATACAGTGGACCCCCGAGTTTCGTAAAAACTTCACTCCTGAAGTCTGCTCAAGTGCCATTACCGAACGAATTTACTCCCTTAAGGAAAAATTTCACGTAGGTTAGTCTATTTCAGACCCCCAAAAATACACTTCCACAAGAACTTACAAAATTGTACTTACATAATTGCACGATTTCCGGGGTATTCGTTAACCGAGGGTCCACTGTACAGTGGACTCTCGCTATTCGAACACTCCAAAACTCACCCTCATTCCAGAATGCTGTTCAATTGCTGTTACCAAACGAATTTATTCCCATAAGGAATGATGTAATTAGATTAGTCCATTTCAGACCCCCCAAAAATACACTTATAAAAGCACTTACAAAAATAAACTTGCATAAAAGGGTGAGTTTTGGAGTGTTCGAATGGCGAGGGTCCACTGTACTTACATAATTGTACGATTTCCGGGGTGTTCGTAACTCGGGGGTCCACTGTATATTTTTTGGGGTCTAAACGGACTAATCTAATTTACATTATTCCTTATGGGAACAAATTCGTTCGGTAACGGTACTCGAACAGCATTCTGGAACGAATTATGGCCGATAACCGGGGGTCCACTGTAGTTCCAAAATTTTTATAGAAGTAAAGGCATGGGCATTAAACATTGCAGTAAGGAGGCTGGAGGCAATAGAGATATCATATTTGAGAGTATTGTTTTGTGTGAATATTACACAAAGAATTCAGACTATATAAACTGGAAGATTGTATAGGGTTACAAAAACTATTATTCAGAAGGCAGAGCAGGGGCTGGTGAGATGGTGTGGGCATTTAGAGAGGATAGAAGAGAACAGGGAGACCAAGAAAGCATAAATCTGGGGTGAAAGGAAGGAGGGGTAGATGTTTCCCACTTGGAGGGAGAATGTAAAAAAGGTTTGAAGTAGTTGGGGCTTGAGCATCCAGCATGTGTTCATAAGCTTATTAGATCAGGGTGAGTGGAGACAAGTGGTTTTAGGGATTTGACATGCTGTTGGATTGTGAGTAAGGTAACATTTATAAAGGGATTCAGGAAAAGCATTTAGCCAGACTGGAGTCCTGCAGGTTAGAAATACAATGTCTGCACTTCTGTGGAAAGATGGGGATGTAACGGTTTGAATGGTTATGTGAGCAATGATGTTTGTGCACATCTAGTGAATTTTTCCATTTTTGTGTTGCCTACCTTGGTGAGTGGCAATGAATGTAATAAAAAAAACTTATAATCCAATAGCCAGAGAAATATACTAAAGCTAAGCTAGACATGTAATTATATTTTAACCCTTTGACTGTTTCGGTCGTATATATACGTCTTACGAGCCAGTGTTTCGGACGTACATATACTCACAAATTCTAGCGGCCTCAAATCAAACGGGAGAAAGCTGGTAGGCCTGCATATGAGAGAATGGGTCAGTGTGCACGGTATAAAAAAAATCCTGTACACACAGTGCATAATGAGAAAAAAAAACTCCGTGTTTTTAGATTAAAATGCCGACTTTGAGGTGTATTTTCATATAGTATTTATGGTTGTATTCTCTTTTTCGTGGTCTCATGTGATAGAATGGAAAACATATTACAGGAATAGAGATGATTTTGATTAGTTTCATGATGAAAACGATCTTGAAATTGAGCTCAAAGTAGCGGAAATGTTCAATTTTTGCCAATGTTCAAGAGTAAACAAATCATGCCACGCGTCCAATACACATCAACTGGTGAGTCTAATATTCTTTCACAAGTGCACAGATATTATTTATACCATTTTTACAATAATGCAATAGTCTGCATAACAATAAATCTTCTATTTTTTGTGTGAATAAAAAATCAAAATAGAAAGCAAGAGTAATATAAGAGGGGCCAAAAGACGTGACTAATGAACAGATAACATCTTATTTTAGTGCCAGGAATGTCTGAATTGTTTATTCTGGACCCTATTTTGAAATTGACATCTTTTTTATTTTGCATGAAATTGGCGAAATTGCCAAATTCTGACCATTTTATTGGGTATAGTTAAAATCGGTAAATTGGTGGTTTCTTGTACTCAATAGATAGAACAAATGGAGTTCTAAAGAAATAGCTATGAGTTTGGTCGACTGTAACAATGGAATTGGCCGAAAATAGGGCTCAAAGTCGGCGAAATCGCCGATGCGTATATATCGCTGACATCGCTAACTTTGCGAGAGCGTAATTTCGTAAGTTTTCCATCAAATTTCGTACTTTTGGCGTCATTACAATCGGGAAAAGATTCTCTATCATTTCATAAGAAAAAATAATTTATTTATTTTTTTCCAAAATTTTGCGACAGAATGACAGTTTCAGAATGGGGCCTCCGACAGTCAAAGGGTTAATAGCATACTGTAGGTGCATTCTGGGATGTTGGTTAGGTGATACAATGACACCAGACACTATCATAAATTATACGCTTGAATCACAGGATGATCCTCATGGTTTTATAGTAGAATTTTTAGTGAATATTCATCCAAATACTGTAGTGTCTTTTTTCCCAACTACAGTGGACCCCCGGTTATCAGCCATAATTCGTTCCAGAATGCTGTTCAAGTGCCGTTACCGAACGAATTTGTTCCCATAAGGAATAATGTAAATTAGATTAGTCCTTTTAGACCCCCAAAAATACACTTACAAAAGCACTTACAAAAATACACTTACATAATTGTTCGAGTTTGGAGCAGTACGAAATCCGGGGGTCCACTGTATCTTGATATTCGGTAGATTGTTGGTTATCTGGCAATCAGTTATTGAACTTGCAACATTATCTGGTGCTCTCATTTGATCTGACCCCTAAACAGCTAATGCAAAAAATGGAATGTACAGAACAAAGGATGATAAAAATGTAACCATACAGTGTTCTTAAAATTCCAGTGCACCATTTTCTTGAAGGGGCCAGATAATTTATAATCTACTGCACACTTGGCATTGTCAACTAAATAAATGCTTAGCAGATAAAATAAATGTGCCTCTATAGCAGTTGTGAAGTAAATTGTACCCTAGGAAATTTTAACTAAAAACATTCTTGTTTATAAAGGTTATCCTTAAGCTGAGAGGACTCGCATTCTTATTGAAATCAAATTGTAACCAGAGGACACCAGTGACACTGTCCAAACATAGAGTAATAACTAGACAGATAGTTATATCAGAACAGTATTTTGTACACTTGCTTATTTGACTGACACTCACTTTCACTTTCTCTCACTTTCTTCCCCTCATAAAAAACCCACCCTCCCTCAATATTAATTTGTATAAGAACAGCATCCAAAATTTCATTTATTTTAATGTACAGTGGACCCTCGGTTTTCGTTGAAAATTCTTTCCAGAATGCTGTTTGAGTGCCATTACCAAACGAATTTGTTCCCATAAGGACAAATGCAAATTAGATTAGTCGTTTCAGACCCCCAAAAATACACTTACAAAAGCACTTACGAAAATACACTTACATAATTGTTCGAGTTTGGAGGTGAACGAAAACAGAGGGTCCACTGTATACCTCTTTTGATGTTAATTTATTAATTGTCAGACATTTAGAAAAGATTTTTGTCTTCAGTTTAACCTTATTACAGTACACACACACACTGAATACAATTTTTATTTCCTTTTATGTTACAAATAATGTAGTTTACATGTACAGTGGTACCTCGGTATAGTACGTCCACTTTGGAATAAGTCCAACTTGGTATACATCCTGTTTGGATGCGAAAATTTTTGCTTGGTATTTGACCTTTGTTTGGAATACGACTCGCGTGCTAGAATTTGTATGGGTCAAAATGAGTCACAACACTGCGCGCTACCCTTGTTTACCTCTCTCTCAATGTGGAGGAGTTAGTGGAGGGGCACAGGCAAGAGCTGACCACTGAGGAGCTGCAGGAACTTGAGAAGGAAAAGCACAAGACTAAGATGGATGAACTCTCTTCAGGCTCGGAAGAGGAGATAAAGGAAGCCCCTATTTCATTAATCAAGGAAATCTTTGCCAAATGGATGGACGTCAAAAACTTTGCAGAGAAGTACCACCCCAACAAAGCCCAAATTAGCCATAATAGCATTGTCTGGAATGATCAGACAATGTCACATTTCCGAAACATCCTAAGGAGAAGGCAGAAGCAAAGTTCTTTGGACAGATTTTTAGTAAAAGTCAAACCTGGTAAGCTTCAACCAGGTCCAAACAGGAAAAAAGAGACAGAAAAGAGAAGGGGACTCTCCTTCCAAACAATAACATTTCCTCCTCCTCCCTTCTCAGCACTATCCTAGTAGGCACTCGACTCTTTTCAGCAAAGTAAAGTAAGGTTAAACTTGCATTTATTTCATCTAATTCTTTTGTATTTATGTATGTATTTTAGTATTAAGCAGTGTTTAAATTACATATTTTAGTATTAAGCAGTGTTTAAATTACATATTTTAGTATTAAGCAGTGTTTAAATTAGTTTATACAACCCCATCAATGTATAACATGACAATAACAATAGGATTTTTTTTCATGGGAACGGATTAATTGTTTTCCCTGTATTTATTATGGGAAAATTCATTTGGTATAAGTCCAAGGTCCTGGAACGGACTAAGGACGTATACTGAGGTACCACTGTATTAAAACATGACTCACAAAATCGTAATGACACGATTGCAAACAAACCATACCACGGGTTGGGTTTGAACCCGCGGTCAGAGAGTCTCAGAACTCCAGACGCTTACGCAACGGTCTGGAGTTCTGAGACTCTCTGACCGCGGGTTCGAACCCCACCCGTGGTATGGTTTGTATTTAAGCATTGGTATGCACAAAAGTAAGCAGCTAAATTATGCAATACATTTCAGGTGGGTTACAGTACTGGGATGTTTTACAGACATATCTAACGCCTGTAACTGGATTTCAGGGTTTTTGTACGCTCACAGCACAGCCTTATGCCCATCTTTTTTGTTTGCCTGTTCAACCAGACTGTTGTTGTTAACAGGCTTCTAAACCACATTGACATCACAGCTAGTTTGCTTTGCTATTTTGTGAGGATAGTTGTTTATTTTTTCTCTTGAAGACTTATATAGTATGTTCTTTTGTACTGTATATTTTTATCTTCCTAAAGGATAAATGTATAGTAAACCCTCATTTTAATGGACCCTGGTTTAATAGACTTTGGAAATACAGTGGACCCCCGAGTTTCGTAAAAACTTCACTCCTGAAGTCTGCTCAAGTGCCATTACCGAACGAATTTACTCCCTTAAGGAAAACATGTCACGTAGGTTAGTCTATTTCAGACCCCCAAAAATACACTTCCACAAGCACTTACAATATTATACTTACATAACTGTACGATTTCCAGGGTTTACGAAACTCGGGGGTCCACTGTATGGGACAAAATCTGTTTGGGTCAGTTGATTCAGTAATAATGGGCAGAGTTCGTTGGTCATAAAATTGTGCATTATTGTTACTATCACAACCCAACATATCTCATCCACCACAGTTACCTTTACTGGCCACCTCTTCCCTCCATCACTCTGGTTCATGGAGAATTCACTATGACTCATAACAGAAAAAGACAGTGTCGATTATGAATAAGGATTTTGCAATAACTTATGCTGTGTTATGCTGATAAGCATACATATACAGTAGGGTTACAATAAATACTACGCTGGTCTTTTCCTACCTATGATGGATAACTTAAAAAATATAAAATATTTGGCTGTTCAGTAGTATTTTGTATACATGGAATAACTTTGTCTAAAGTGAGGGAATTTTTATTTTCGGTACTTATTTTTGTTTTATCAGTTATTGACAATGTAAATTAAATGTGGTATGCATCTTTATAAAGTTTATAAAATAATGAAGTAGTGTTTTTCCTCCAAAACTATATTATTTTGTATTGCAGCCCCAGATTGGGCCTCAATGTATATATTTTATGTATACAGTGGACCCCTGGTTTTCGTGATTTTTTCGTTCCAGAATGCTGTTCAAGTGCCATTACCAAACGAATTTATTCCCATAAGGAATAATGTAAAGTAGACTAGTCCTTTTAGACCCCCAAAAATACACTTATAAAGCATTTAAAAAATACACTTACAAAAACATTTAAAACAATACACTTACATAAAAGGGCGAGTTTGGAGCAGGACGAACACCGGGGGTCCACTGTATTTCCATTTTCTATAATTTTATATTGCTGATATTCTCGATAATAGCTAAATCGTTAATATCATGCTTTATACTATTATTGGACTATTATTTGACATTATTTGACTTAGCTATGTTCATTAGGTAGGATGTAACATTATAAATTGTGCTCTTGTCTGTAGTAGCTGCCTTGGAGTTGGCAAACTACCGATTATGACACTAGGCTAGTTGCTGGGGGGGAGTCACGTGATTCCACCTGAGGTGGGTGGCTGCTGCTCCTTCCTTGATAGGACTACGCAGCTGGACATCGTTGAGACAACACCTCTCTCCTGTCTCTGCTTGTTTTCTCGCCATTTAGACTCTGTGTGGTAGAGTATGTATTCGGTGGTGAGACGAAACATACTTCTCAAGACTCTGTGTAACTCTGTTCACAGAGGATAGACTAGACAGTGATTTTTGATGTTTTTCTGGGTTGTGTGTCACATTGACACTCTGAGATAACTCAGGTCTCTAGCTACAGCTCCTGACCTAATTCGATAAGGCATCTGTGCACCGCCAAAGTTTGGGATTGTTTATGCTGAACCTAGCTTCAGTAGAAAGGGAGTTTTTTGACTGTTTTGGAGGATCTATTGATGGTCCCCAGTTAGGGTCGATTTTCTATCTCCTGTTTCCTGACGCTGTGTTGCTGTTGACTGTTATATTGCTGTTCTGCGAATTGGTCATTCTACTGGTCAATCAAGCTGTTCTGATTGTCAGTTTGTTAGAAAAGCTAGCTTATGAACATCCTGATCATATGTACATTTATTTACTTTGAAACCCTAGACACTAACTTTGTTAATAAACATATTAAATTTTATGCTTTGGTTAGTACCCTATCAGTTGTAATCCTCATGAAGACTATTGAAAATGTTGGATAACTAGACCAGGATACTGACTTTGTTGCAAAAGCCCAGTAACAGGCTGGATGCTAGAAGGGCTATCCTTTCTAGTGTTCACTGGAGATGTCTATTACTAATAGATATCGTGTCATTTTGTAACATTTTGGTTTACAGTTTTTATTTCAGCATAATTCTTCCTTTAAAGGGTTACCTTGATGCTGGGGATGGACTCTTGATCCAAGGAATTTAGTGCTTCCTAGCTTCAAACCTACACAATATGACTCCCTACAAGTTCAGCATTTCACAGCAGCAGGCCACCCGTGGCCTGGTGGCTAAAGCTCTCGCTTTCACACGGTGAGGGTCCGGGTTTGATTCCCAGCGAGGGTAGAAACATTGGGGCTGTTTCTTTACACAGGTTGTCTATGTTCACCCATCAGTAAAATGGGTACCTGGGTGTTAGTGGACTGGTGTGGGTCGCATCCTGGGACAAAATTGACCTAATTTGCGGGAAATGCTCAGCATAACAAGGGGCTTTCTATATTAGTAGTATGTCATTGATGTCAGCTATGGCCTGTATACCTTGTACATGTACTTGTAGAAATAAAGATTATTATTATGATTATTATTATTATGGGGCCTGGTCACAGACCGGGCCGCGGGGGCGTTGACCCCTGGAATTCTCTCCAGGTAAACTCCAGGTTATAATGGGGCCTTGTATCACCCTTATAGTTCAGTAAGTAAGTAGTTTTAGTGTTTAGTTATGATTGTAAAAATAATGGGTCTTTATAAGACCCCATTGGGTATAGTTAATCTTGAAAAAAATAGACATTTCATATATTACCATTTCACACAGCTAATATACACGATACAAGGACCCCAGTTATCCTGGGTAATTTATACATGTTACTATGTATGATAATTTATGTAACTGTATTTATGTGTACCTGTATCTGAATAAACTCTCATTTAGATACATGTACTTTCGTAACGGGTCTTAGTCTTGAGGATCCGAAACCCGAGTTTGAAGTCATGAATACGGTACTTGGGTTTGTGGGTCAAGGACCCAGGTTTGTAGGTCTAGGACCCAGGTTTGTGGGTCAAGGACCCAGGATTGTGGGTCTAGGACCCAGGTTTGTGCGTCTAGAACCCAGGTTTGTGGGTCTAGGACCCAAGTTTGTGGGTCTAGGACCCAGGTTTGTGGGTCTAGGGCCCAGGTTTGTGGGTCTAGGACCCAGGTTTGTGGGTCTAGGACCCAGGTTTGTGGGTCTAGGACCCAAGTTTGTGGGTCTGGGACCCAGGTTTGTGGGTCTGGGGCCCAGGTTTGTGGGTCTGGGATCCAGGTTTGTGGGTCTGGGACCCAGGTTTGTGGGTCTGGGACCCAGGTTTGTGGGTCTGGGACCCAGGTTTGTGGGTCTGGGACCCAGGTTTGTGGGTCTGGGACCCGGGTTTGTGGGTCTGGGACCTAGGTTTGTGGGTCTGGGACCCAGGTTTGTGGGTCTGGGACCCAGGTTTGTGGGTCTGGGACCCAGGTTTGTGGGTCTGGGACCCAGGTTTGTGGGTCTGGGACCCAGGTTTGTGGGTCTGGGACCCAGGTTTGGGTCTGGGACCCAGGTTTGTGGGTCTGGGACCCAGGTTTGTGGGTCTGGGACCCAGGTTTGTGGGTCTAGGACCCAGGTTTGTGGGTCTAGGACCCAGGTTTGTGGGTCTAGGACCCAGGTTTGTGGGTCTAGGACCCAGGTATGTGGGTCTAGGACCCAGGTTTGTGGGTCTAGGACCCAGGTTTGTGGGTCTAGGACCCAGGTTTGTGGGTCTAGGACCCAGGTTTGTGGGTCTAGGACCCAGGTTTGTGGGTCTAGGACCCAGGTTTGTGGGTCTAGGACCCAGGTTTGTGGGTCTAGGACCCAGGTTTGTGGGTCTAGGATTGGGTTTGCTGATCCATGATCCGGGTGTGTGGATCCGGGACTTGGATTAGTATATATATCAAGGTCTTTTTTAGATCTAGGATTCGGGTTTGTAGATCCAAAACTGAGATTTGTATTTGATGATCCAGGACTCGGATTTGGTGAGCCAGGACTTGGTTTTATGGATCTAGTACTTTGATTATTAGATCCAGGATTCAAGTTTGCAGATTTGGGACTGATTTGCGGTTCCAGATTTTCAATTTGTTGATTCAGGACAAGGATTTGCTGATCCAGGATTGGGTTTGCAGAACCGATTTACCGATGCATGACTGGTTTGTGAATCCGAACCCTTGATTACGAATCCAGGACTCGGATTTGTGTATCCGAACAATTGATTACTAATCCAGGACTCTGGTTTGTGAATCGAAACTCATGATTTGCGAATCCGAGACACGGAATACCGATTCTAGAACTCCTATTTATGGGGTGCATAATAAAGATATTAAACTATAAACTTTTCGAATCCGAAATTCGGGCGGGACTCTGGTTAGCGTATGAAGGACTCAGCTTTATCGACCCGGAACTCGAACTGACGGATTCATGACTCAAACTACCAGCTCCTGGACTCGGGTTTGCGTATCCAGTACTCGCGATTACGAATCCAAAACCCGCGTTCGCGACTTAAGAATATAGTTATAGGATCCGGAACTCGGATGGTAGGGTTCATACGGCTCCCCAGCCGACGCGACCCTACAACTCAACATAAACACCTACTTCGTAAACCTAAGTGGACTTCTGCGCCAGCCTTCGTCGGGTGTGGACGTCTCTCTCTCGCCTGAGTATCAGTGACAAATTTCCCCCGTTCTCTCTGGGACGCTTGTCCTCATCTATTTTGCCCGCCGGGCACTCTACAGGAGGGGCACCTGTTCATCGGCTTACTTTTAGCCAGCTCCATTTTTTCCGCTCTGCGGAAAATTATTTAACGGTTTTTGGTGGGAAGCCGGTTGCTGTACTCAGGTGGGGGTGTGGGGGTCCTGCTTTGCTGGGGCTTGGCAAGGGGGTCCACCGGACCTAATCGGAAACTTTCAAGTTTCTATCTATTTACAAAGGAACTTTTGTTCCTTTTCTTTCATCGCCCAGCCTTGGGCAACAAATCTTCCTCGTGCCATCGAGAGGTCGGGCTCGATACGGCTTAGGCTGTCAGTGGCCCAATAAAACCCCAACGAAGAAGAAGAAGTAAACCTAAGGAAGATTCAGAAGACACCTATTTAACCTATTAAGAGTCGTTAGGTCATTCCAACAGCAGTCGTTAGGAGGAGAGGAAGCCAGGCAGACTCAAGATAACCTATAAAGCCGTAAATATTTGAGTGAAATTTGCAATTAAAGCCATTTTAGCGAGGTGTAATGACGGGTCCCAGTGCTGTGTGACCCTTTTGGGTTTAGCGCTTAGTTATTAAAATAATAATGGGGATCTTGATCCAGGGAAATTTACCCTCTACTTCCTAGGATTAAACCTAATTGCTTCCTTCAGGTGCTATATGAACCCTACTCCCTGAATTAAGCCTGAATACCCTCCATCACCCCCACAGGCGCTGTATAATCCTATGGGTTTAGCGCTTCACCATGATTATAATAATGTATGAACCCTACAGGTTTGGTGCTCCCCTATGGATATATTTTAATAGTGATTAACCTATGAGTTGTTTGTGTTAAACAAACAAACAAACAAATTTTATTTCATTGCAGGTTACATGGGTATCGGAAGTTACAATGTAAATTGAGTGCAAGTTAGTGCTTGTTAGTCAGAAAATTATTAATTTTAAGCAATTATAATTAGTATGATGCGCTATATAACCCTTGTAGGTTTAGCGCTTCTTTTTTTATTATATAATTAGTATGACCATTAATCATTATTATAATGATTAATGATTCATTGGTAAAAAATGGTGAATATTTAAGTAATTATAAAGTACTGTTGTCAAGCCAGTGAAGTGCTAGTAAGTTGCACTGACTGGCTTTATTGGCTTATCCTGGGCTAATAACAAAAGAAAATATTTTGTTTATTATTTTTTTTATTTTTTCGTGTGCTTTTGCATTTTTGCATATTTTTTTCCCTTTTTCTTTTTTCTATTTTTCTTTGTCTTTCTTTGTCTTGTTTTACTAACGGGTTGTTTTTAATCTTGAATAAAGGCTAGTTATCCAGGAAATTTTACTCTTTCTCCTTATTACCTCCCATACCCATAGTGCTGCATGACCCCCTGTGGGTTTAGCGCTTCCCCCATGAGGCTTGGTCATGGATCGGGCCGCGGGGGCATTGACAACCAGAACACCCTCCAGGTATTCTACAGGTTATGCCCACGATATGTAGGGATATAATTGCATCACAGCGGAAAAGCCTCGGGTTTGATACCTGGAGGGGGGCAAAACATATATGGAAGTCTCCTCACACCTAGTGGACCTGGTCACTGAACAATGAATATTAGGGGTATGCTAAAGTATTGGTATAGGCGAATATGGGCTAATTTTGGTGGTATCGATACCAACATTTGTGGTATCATCCCATCCTAGGTAATTTTACACAATGTACGTATGATAATTGCACTGTGTTCGTATACCTAATTAAACTTGGGATCTTCTTCTATAGGTGGCATCATGGGCAGCACCTGACTATCTTTATTTGCAACACATCAGTATGTTTATTTGCAACACCTCAGTATATTTGCAACACCTCAGTATCTTTCTTTATTTGGAGACGTTCAACTTGTCTTCTACTGTTTTCATATACAATCTCTCTGGAATTGAAAAAGCTGCTGGCTGGTAAAACGTCTTCCACTCAAGATACTTGAGTGTTGCAAGTGTCCAATTTCTCATCTTGTCAGTATTGCAGACTAATAGTGTAAAGGCAGTACTTTGGGGTATTACACCTGCTGCCTATGTTCACATAGCAGTAAATAGGTGCAATATTTAAATAGTATGGGTTAAATCCTAAGGGAGGATTCCAGTAGAAAACCCAGTACTGCGTAAGTTTCTTGAGTTATGGGGTAATCCTTTGAAGAGCTGTTTATCCAAGAAATTTGAGCTAAAATTGGTTCAGATTATGAACCCAGAGGATTAGACACCCAGGATGACCCAATGAAGTTGGTACATCATTGGGGTATATCTTATTTCTATCGGGGCATAATGGTCGACTAACACCAAGGGTCCTCTTTAAGGGGGGCTCCTTGTCGTGGTAAAGAGGCTATCGGTCTGAGGAATTGGACCTCTTGGTCTTCTTCCTCAGACCGAACCTAATTACCCCCCAATCCCCCCCTCCCTTTTCCCATCTTCCCCATCCTCCCTTTTCCCTTTCCTCCTCCTCCTCCTCCTCATCCCTCCCTTATTTCCTTCCCAGTTTTACCCTGGGAGCTTCTCTCCTCAGGCATTCTAGTTCCTAGGTAGGGGGAAGGGTATCGTAGTCCATCCCATTCCGTTGAGGTCCTTGGTGGTGGTGTAGTTTGCCGTGGAATCTGGATCGCCTGGTTATGTCCCGATCCCTCTCCGGTCACCCGAGGGGTGGCTTTGGGTATCTTTCGGGCGACGGGTGTATCTCTGGAGGCCACCTTTCGGATTCCGGGGGTGGTGGCCGAAGCAAATGCTTTGTGGCGGATATCCGGCCGCCCCCTCTTTTGTCCGCCGAGATGGCTCGGTGGATGTGAGGTTGCTATCCCGGATTGCTGGTTTACTGGCATGAAGGGTAGGGTATGGCACGGGTTCCATGCAGCATCTGCACTACTTGCGGTGTTGAGGTCCTCTTGGGCACGGAGGGGGATTTGCGCTCCCTTTCATTCCTCCTAGGACCTATTCCTCCACGTTCCCCCCTTTTTTTATTCTTTTTTTTATTTTTATTTTCTTTTCTTTCTTTTTTTTTCTTAAAAATAAAAAGAAAGAAGTAACCTAACCATGGCTGACCCAATCCATGAACCCACTACCCCCGGGCCCCTTCCTGATACCGCACCCAGTACTGACCCTGCCTCGTTAACGGACAACTCTTTGGACACCTCTCATGCCCCTGTACCTCTTGCCGGTGCCGGTTCGTCACCTGCTTCAGGTACCAGGGACCCGACTGGCCCTTTTGATACGTCTGACCTTCGCTCTTCTCTGACCTTGATTCCGGCTTCTCCCTCGACGGTGTCAGTCCATCTATCATCATTCTATCATGCAGGAGGAGCCACATGTCTATGGTGCATCCAACAAAATAAGCAGACTCTTGGATGTCACTACCGCCCGCCTCCGGCTGGGTTACAAGTATCTTTGGCAGGTTAAATCACCACCACCAGATGTAGACCAAACAAGATGTAAACTTTGCCAGTTGGATTATTGTCACACCCTGCGTCATTATGTACTGGAGTGCGATAAAATTAATGAATTCAGAGACTACTCATTCAGAAATGTTCAAGATATGTCAAAGTATTTTATCCACAGTGGTATATTACAGACCATTCTGGAAAAATACCCTGACTTTGCTCCCTGTAAATAAAGCATTGACACGTGTGTGTGTGTGTGTATGTACTTATGTGTATGTGTGTATGTATATACATGTATGCGTGTGTATGTGTATATGTATGTGGGTGTGTGTGTGACCCAACAATTAAAATTTGCACCAATAACTCATTACAGTTGTGGCTGGGTGTAGACTAATAGATTGCTCGTTGCTTTATAATTTGTTCATGAGTGCAACCATGTACAGACGTAAGTAAATTTACTTACATGATTCATTACCTTGTAACTAGTGAATTAATTACCATTGTACCTTGTTCAGCTATCAAAACTTTGGGGCCCAGTCTCTGGACCCTATATATACCATTCTGGAAAAATACCCTGACTTTGCTCCTGTAAATAAAGCATTGACACGTGTGTGTGTGTTTTATGTACTTATGTGTATGTGTGTATGTATATACATGTATGCGTGTGTATTGTTTTTATGTGGGGGTGTGTGTGACCCCAAAAATTAAAATTTGCACCAATAACTCATTACAGTTGTGGCTGGGTGTAGACTAAT
>WNWK01027369.1:0-22500 GCA_009830355.1 Cherax destructor
GGAGGGATGAGGAGGAGAAGGAGGAAAGGGAAAAGGGAGGATGGGGAAGATGGGAAAAGGGGGGGATTTGGTAGTAATTAGGTTCGGTCTGAGGAAGAAGACCAAGAGGTCCAATTCCTCTACGTGGTATCAGATAAGGTTTTTACATTGTATCATTGTCATTATGTAATGTTAAAGTATTGTACTGTTTTGTATAGCTTTAGGAATTATTGATGCCCACGATATTATCGTGTGGGATTTAATTAGAAAAATATTTGTATGATGATTCAGGGTATCATCATAGTACATAGATCTTATGTATAGCAGTACTTAGTTCTTATTTTGTGTGTGTGTCTGTTTATGAATTATTGTATGTTGTTATGGTGATATATGCCCTGTGGGTTGGGATACGTGCTTGGATTAAGTGATAGGAGTAGTCTATTAGAGATAGGGGTAGGAAATTAAGTTGGTCTTTTGTCAAGTGTTATGTGTCTTGTGGCCAATTTATTTTGTAAAGTTGATTTTATTAAGTTGTAATATTCAATTAGATGGTTAATCCTTTATATGTTGATTAAAAAATCACAACTTGAGTGGTATCAGATAAGAATTAGTATCATTGCTTTTATGTAATGTTACAGTAACGCACAGTTTTAGCATTATTACGTTGGCAGTCTTGATGCCTATGGCCTCTTTGGTTAGAGATATTTAGTGATATTCTTGCATATAGGTTCTATGTAGAGTTACTTTGTTCTTACCATATGGGATATAGTGTCCTGTGTTCATGGTTTTTGAGTAACACAGGGTTTTATATGTATCTGTATGATGTTTAGCTTTTAAGTGTTTATGTTTAGAAACCACAAGTAGAGTGGTATCAGATAAGAATTTTCATTGTATCATTGACATTATATAATGTTAAAGTTTTGCACAGGTTGTTGTTAATGTATCTTTATGTTTCTTAAATAAAAAAAAATAACACAATACATCACTCGGCAGTGTCAAGAGGAACACTGTTGATTACTACAAGCAACTGCAGTGACATCAGACATCAACCTACTAGTCACTGTACATCACTACTGATGAAGTCACTGTACATCACTACTGATGAAGTCACTGTTCATCACTACTGATGAAATAACTGTACATCATTACTGATGAAGTCACTGTACATTACTGATGAAGTCACTGTACATTACTGAAGTCACTGTACATTACTGATGAAGTCACTGTACATCACTACTGATGAAGTCATTAACAGGAGGAAGAACTTGCTAACTGGACATGTCTTGAAGGTGAAGAACAAGAGGAACAACACACAATAATGAACACAATTAACTGTGCTATAATAAGGTCACATGATAAAAATAAAATGTTGATATAGAAAAAGATAACAGAGTTAAGTCACTGTAACTTGCATTGCTGATTACATAAAAAAAATCACGATGTAAATGCATACAGCAGTAACCCAGTTAGGTCAATGTGATGTACGTATATTGTGTGTTAGTATTGTTTAGCGATTTGTATAAAGTTTTGGCAGAGAATACTATAAGTGTTCGTTGAGTCAAGATCCCTTGAGTGGCGTCCAGGATACAGTGAAGGGAGTGATGGTGTGTGGAAGAACAGTGACCGAGGCCACAAACCTTTCTCCCACTGCCTCAGTTTGCAGTCAGTCGTGACCTGTGTGGACGTGTACACGTGTCTCTGTACTCCTGAGGTTTGTACACGTGTCTCTGTACTCCTGAGGTGTGTACACGTGTCTCTGTACTCCTGAGGTGTGTACACGTGTCTCTGTACTCCTGAGGTGTGTACGCGTGTCTCTGTACTCCTGAGGTGTGTACACGTGTATCTGTACTCCTGAGGTGTGTACACGTGTACATGTATCTCTGTACTCCTGAGGTGCGTGGACGTGCGCACGTATCTGTACTCGTGGCCTGTGTGGACGTGTGCACATGTCTCTGTACTCGTGACTTGTGTGGACGTGTGCACGCTTTTCTGTACTCGTTAGGTGTGCAGATGGACGTGTCTCTGTAATCGTCAGGTTTGTGGACGTGTCCTTTTAAAACTATTGTGTGAATGTGTGTGTGTACTCACCTAGTTGTCGTTGCAGGGGTCGAGTCTCAGCTCCTGCCCCCGTCCCTTCACTGGCTGCCACTAGGTCACTCTCTGCTTCATGAGCTAGATCATGCCTCTTCTTGAAGCTCTGTACTCATGAAGCATGTGAACGAGTCTCTGTACTAGTGGAACTTGTGGAAGAGACTCTGTCCTCGTAAAGCGTGTTTAAAGTTTCTGTACTCGTGAAACTTGTGAAAGAGTTTTTGTACCCGTGAAGTGTGTGGAACAGTTTCCGTACTCGTAAAGCGTGTGGAAGTCTCGGTACTCGTGAAGCGTGTGGAACAGTTTCTATTCTCGTGAAGCGTGTGGAACAGTTTCCGTACTCGTAAAGCGTTTGGAAGTCTCGGTACTCGTGAAGCGTGTGGAACAGTTTCTGTTCTCGTGAAGCGTGTGGAACAGTTTCTGTTCTCGTGAAGCGTGTGGAACAGTTTCTGTTCTCGTGAAGCGTGTGGAACAGTTTCTGTTCTCGTGAAGCGTGTGGAACAGTTTCTGTTCTCGTGAAGCGTGTGGAACAGTTTCCGTACTCGTGAAGCGTGTGGAACAGTTTCCGTACTTGTGAAGCGTGTGGAACAGTTTCCGTACTCATGAAGCGTGTGGAAGTTTCCGTACTCATGAAGCGTGTGGAACAGTTTCGGTACTCCTGAAGCGTGTGTAACAGTTTCCGTACTCCTGAAGCGTGTGGAACAGTTTCCGTACTCCTGAAGCGTGTGGAACAGTTTCCGTACTCCTGAAGCGTGTGGAACAGTTTCTGTTCTCGTGAAGCGTGTGGAACAGTTTCCGTACTCATGAAGCTTGTGGAACAGTTTCCGTACTCATTAAGCGTGTGGAAGTTTCCGTACTCATGAAGCGTGTGGAACAGTTTCCGTACTCATGAAGCGTGTGGAACAGTTTCCGTACTCGTGAAGCGTGTGGAACAGTTTCCGTACTCCTGAAGCGTGTGGAACAGTTTCCGTACTCCTGAAGCGTGTGGAACAGTTTCCGTACTCATGAAGCGTGTGGAACAGTTTCCGTACTCATGAAGCTTGTGGAACAATTTCCGTACTCCTGAAGCGTGTGGAACAGTTTCCGTACTCATGAAGTGTGTGGAACAGTTTCCGTACTCATGAAGCGTGTGGAACAGTTTTCGTACTCATGAAGCGTGTGGAACAGTTTCCGTACTCATGAAGCGTGTGGAACAGTTTCCGTACTCCTAAAGCGTGTGGAACAGTCTCCGTACTCATGAAGCGTGTGGAACAGTTTCCATACTCATGAAGCGTTTGGAACAGTTTCCGTACTCATGAAGCGTGTGGAACAGTTTCCGTACTCATGAAGCGTGTGGAACAGTTTCCGTACTCATGAAGCGTGTGGAACAGTCTCCGTACTCATGAAGCGTGTGGAACAGTTTCCGTACTCATGAAGCTTGTGGAAGTTTCCGTACTCATGAAGCGTGTGGAACAGTTTTCGTACTCATGAAGCGTGTGGAACAGTTTCCATACTCATGAAGCGTGTGGAACAGTTTCCGTACTCATGAAGCGTGTGGAACAGTTTCCGTACTCATGAAGCGTGTGGAACAGTCTCCGTACTCATGAAGCGTGTGGAACAGTTTCCGTACTCATGAAGCTTGTGGAAGTTTCCGTACTCATGAAGCGTGTGGAACAGTTTTCGTACTCGTGAAGCGTGTGGAACAGTTTCCGTATTCATGAAGCGTGTGGAACAGTTTCCGTACTCCTGAAGCGTGTGAAACAGTTTCCGTACTCCTGAAGCGTGTGGAACAGTTTCCGTACTCATGAAGCGTGTGGAACAGTTTCCGTACTCATGAAGCGTGTGGAACAGTCTCCGTACTCATGAAGCGTGTGGAACAGTTTCCGTACTCATGAAGCGTGTGGAACAGTTTCCGTACTCCTGAAGCGTGTGGAACAGTTTCCGTACTCATGAAGCGTGTGGAACAGTTTCCGTACTCATGAAGCGTGTGGAACAGTTTCCGTACTCATGATGCGTGTGGAACAGTTTCCGTACTCATGAAGCGTGTGGAACAGTTTCCGTACTCGTGAAGCGTGTGGAACAGTTTCCGTACTCGTGAAGCGTATGGAACAGTTTCCGTACTCCTGAAGTGTGTGGCTCGGTATGCCGTGTACGTCAGGCCTATATTAGAGTATACAGGACGAGTTTCGAACCCACACATGGACAAGCACCTCAGGAAATTAGAGAATGTACAATGGTTTGCAACGAGACTAGTCCCAGAGCTAAGGGGCATGTCCTTCGAGGAGAGGTTAAGGGAAATTGACCTGACGACACTGGAGGACAGGAGGGACACGGAAAACATGATAACAACATATAAAATACTGAGGAATCGACAAGGTGGACAAAGATAAGGTGTTCCAGAGATGAGACACAGCAACAAGAGGTCACAATTGGAAGTTGAAGGTTCAGATGAGTCACAGAGACGTTAGGAAGTGTTTCTTGAGTCACAAAGTTGTCAGGCAGTGAAACAGTCTGGAAAATGAGGTGGTGGAGGCAGGATCTATACATAGATTTAAGAAGAGGTATGATAAAGCTTACCGAGCAGGAAGTGAGTGACCCAGTAGCGACCAGTGAAGAGGCGGGGCCAGGAGCTATGAATCGACCCCTGCAACCACAATTAGGTGAGTACACATACCAGTAAAAATGCTTAAAACAGTTAATTATTTAGAGTGGAATATTTTCACAGTGCTCTGAAAAAAAGTGAAGCAAATGAATTAAAATACTAACTTGAAATGGGGTAAGATACTTTGAAGGCTTTATTTTCGGAGCAGTAAGCGTCAGAGTGGCGCACTATATCAACTATATTCCTGCAGGTTGTGTTGTAATGTGTTGGCTGGTGTTGTTGGTGCTGGTGACGCCGCTGGTGGCCACCTCACGCACTACCTCTGACACCATTAATCTGGGATCCCTGACCGTCTGCTGCTGGAGGGAGCTGACCCGCTGCTGCCCATACTACTACACACACTTTATTTATTACCCAGGTAAGACTCGGCTCAACAAGTTATGTAGACACACGGAAGTACTGAACTGAGAGTCATGTGGTGTGCTATCACATAGTTCCAGGACTCGAATTTTTGCTCTCTTCCTGGGAGAAATATGGCGGCGGCGTAGATCACCGCGATGCAGTGTGAGTTTCAGTGCGGTCAGTCATTTCGCTCACTCACTCACTCCCTCACTGCCTTGCCAGAGGGGCGCTGATGCTATAGTTCAGAATTGCAGATATTTATGTAAACCACTCACAACAGCCAGTTGCCATTGATCCCAGGGCTGCAACTCTGTATAAGAGTCGGGAAGATATGAAGGACTGATGGTGACTGAACCTCTTCAAGAAAAAGAAGTTATTTCGTATCCACTGTCAGCAGTGTCTTGTAGAACTATACGTGCATAGGATAACATCCTTGTTATTTTGCGTGAGTTAGTAAGTTTATTCAGGTATACACAAATACAGTTACATAGATTATCATACATAGCAACATAATGTGTATAGAACCTAGGATAATCCAAAGTCAGACAGAGTGACTTATTTCCATTGGGGTTCCACAGAAACTTTTTCAAGTAAAAGAAGCCGGAATCACTTTTAAAACTAGCTCTTCATTTTCCAATACTTGAGCAAGGGGAAGGTCTTTGCACGGTACAAGACCAGCCGAGAGATTTTTTGTATGCCAAAATGTTTATAGTTGACAAAGTAAGGATTTAGACACTTTCTGCTATGATAAAAGCTTTTCCTTATTCATCTGCGTGTTGGAAAGTGTTCTCACAGATAAAAACTAAACAAACCAATTTTAAGTATGACACAACAGTGGCAAATCGCTTGGTATCCAGGTCAGCACTTGCAAGACAGGAGGCCACTCAACGAAGTTAGGAATTATCCACATCACTAATTATTGATTTAAAATCTGATCAGTGTCATTAATAATATATTTATAGAGAGCTGCGAACAGGATGGTAAATCATCTCTTTCTCGCTAGTGAGTATAAATGCCGCGTCTAGTACGTATTGAAGCTGTTTTTTTCACTAACGCTAAGAAAAACAGATCTTGGGATTTCTTGGGATTTTCTCTTGAGTTAATTAGGAAATTTTAAATTATGTTAGTGCCAACACTGGATAGCCTCATTAACGTGTGCAAGACTGACAAATGTAGGGACTGCCTCCAGGAACCTAACCAAGAAATCATTCACAACACCTCTTTACAAATTTAAAGGCTTTGCGAAAATATAAAAAAAGTTATTTGACTGTTTGGCGTAAATTGAAACACAAGGAGAGGACTCAGAGGAAAGTTAAATGCCTAAATGATCAAATGGACATTATAATAACATTTATTCTTTAAAGGTAGGAAAGAGGATGGGCTAACTAAAGGAGATGCTGGAGGGATACTATGAACTAAATAAATATATATAATGGAACTCAAAATAATAAAATAATAGTTGTCAGTCGAACAGGGGTTGAGAGGAGACAAAGTTAAGTCCATGGTAGCATAGATCAGCGTGTGCTTCACAACACTGCTGGTGTTTCACAATGTAACTGTCATACATAATGCACCAGCACACTGGGTTTTCTTATACTGTAATTTTCATGTATTATTGTATGGCCATTGGCCATACACCCTGGGTATACCAGGAGGGAACGTGCCCTCTTTCATAACACTAAGAGGCATACAGATACGTGGGTACACACCTGTAAACATACAGCATATGCACGTGTTCACAAACAACAAATACACATATCCACACCAAATGTGTACCACACACACACTCAGGTGCACACAACTAAAACTTTCATATATATCTTAACATAATAGGGAGAAATAAGCGCTGTGGAGAAATGGCGTAGAAGCCGGTAATAGAGTGTGAGATCGGTGGTTGTGGAGGAGGAAAGTGAGAGTTTCACTGCTCGCTGAGGTTCCCATTAATCCAGTAACCAGCTCACAGCGAACTGCCAGAGTGTGATTCCCTGGTGACGTCTCGGACGCAGAATGAGACACTTTTACAACACCTGGGAATTCTTATTGTGGAAACGTTTCGCCAGCCAGTGGCTTCATTACTCCAATAGCGTGTAGTATGGTGGAAGAAGAGAAGGAGTTTGAGGTAATCAGTCCCTCAGCCTGGAATCGATGTGTTCAGTCCATCACTCTTGTAGAAAGTACAGCATAGGGCCGGAGAAGTGGATTATATACTGTAGTCAGGTGAGTGGAAGCAGGAGGAGGCAGGATCACAGTGGGACCATCCACTAGTGTAAGTAGGTCTTCGTCCAAAGGGTGGACAAGTACTGAAGAATTCCTTGTATCAAGTTTCCATGATGTTGCAGTGTCTGACAGATGTGATAAATAGTTTGAAAACCAACAAGTTGAACATTAAGACACTTATGCAACATATGGGAATCTTTATTGAAGAAACGTTTCTTCAGTAAAGATTCCCATATGTTGCTAGATGAATAGGGGAGCAGGTGAAGGGATGCTTCACCTAGGCACTGTTTCACAGCTAGATGCATGAAAGTATCAGGTGTAAGTAGGCTTACACTTGTAACATTTTTTAATCTAATCACTAAACAGACAATTTAAGCAGGAACCGGAATTAATAACTAGGTACCTACAGTATTCACTGCTAGGTGAACCTGTGCAGGAGTATAATGTGATCCTTTATTGACAACGTTTCGCCCAAGCAGTAGGCTTTATCAAGTCACAAACAGATCTACCTGGGTAAAAGGTACGTGAGTATTTATAGGATGGAGTCAGGTGGAGAATGCTGGGTCAGGTGGAGAATGCTGGGTCAGGTGGAGAATGCTGGGTCAGGTGGAGAATGCTGGGTCAGGTGGAGAATGCTGGGTCAGGTGGAGAATGCTGGGTCAGGTGGAGAATGCTGGGTCAGGTGGAGAATGCTGGGTCAGGTGGAGAATGCTGGGTCAATAAATAACAAAAAAGGCACAATACCGTGACTGGAACAATACACACACAACCCGCACATAGAAAAGAGGAGCTTACGACGAGGTTTCGGTCCGACTTGGACCATTTACAAAGTCACACTAACACAATGGACAGGTGGAAGGGGTTATATATAGGCAGGCAGACAGGGGAGGGCACAAGAAAGTGGTGGAGGGGTAATAGTGGAAGTAGTAGTGGTGGAGTCAGTCATATTCTAGGAAAGGAGCACTGCAATGAAGCTGGCGGCCCGCATAGGGTAAGGACAAGAACACAGAGGGGGATAAATGAAAATAAAGGACAAATACAAGGCAAAAGAAGAAAGAAAACCCAGAGGAGAAAGAAGAAAGAGGAGAAAGAAGAAAGAGAAGAAAGAGGAGAAAGAAGAAAGAGGAGAAGGGGGAAGAGACAGAAGGAATCAGGTTAAGTCACGGGTGTTTTGAAGTTTGGAGCATTTAACAATGTAATGGGAGAGGAAAGCATCTATAGAGACAAAGCCAGGGCTAAGATTCATGCTGGGTCAGGTGAAGAATGCTGGGTCAGATTAGATAAGTATATGAGTAGACCTTCTGCAGTGTTCCTCCATTCTTATGTTCTTATGTGGGATAACGATGAAGAAGTTTCTTGGCAAGGGGTTCAGATATGTTATAGAAGCTGTTGTTTTGATTGAAGTTGTTGGATAGAAACGCAAGACTTATCGCCAGAGACAACACTAAATACCGAAGAATCCTGGAATCATCACTTATCTGCATATCCAACAACTTCAACCAAAACAACGGCTTCTACAACACAGCTGAACCCCTTGCCAAAAAACTTCTAAATTGCTTTCCCACATAAGAACAAAAGAATGAAGGAACACTGCAGACGGTCTACTCATATACTTATCCAATCTTTTTAAAGCTACCCGAGGTCCTAGCCTCTATCACCCTACTCGGAAGATTGTCACATGCAGCATTCTCCACCTGACTCCATCCTATAAATACTCACGTACCTTTTACCCAGATAGATCTGTTTGTGACCTGATAAAGCCCACTGTGTGGGCGAAATGTTGTCAATGAAGGATCACATTATACTGCTTAAGTGTTTATTTTTCCACCTAGGTGTTGTACTGGAGAAGAGAAGCCTCACTATGTGTTGTAACACCTAGGTGTTGTACTGGAGAAGATAAGCCTCACAAAGTGTTGCAACACCTAGGTGTTGTGAATGAATGGTTCAGAGAACCGACGAGTTGGTAAATTAGACACATATGCAACACTTGGGTATCTTTATTGAGGAAACGTTTCGCCACACAGTGGCTTCATCAGTCCATACAAAGGAGAATCGTGAAGAACAGGAGGAGTGTGAGGTTGTCAGGCCCTCAATCTTGAGTCGATGTTGTAAGTCCATCAATCTTGAATAGAATACCAGCATATGAGCAGAGGAAGCTTATATACTGTAGAAAGGAGAGGTGCAGCAGTTGTAGGAGGTGTCACATTTGTTCAATGTGGAAGTAGGTCGTGCCCAAGGAATAGGCAAGCAAAGAAATCCCTGTATTAAGATACCAAGATGTTGCAGTGTCAGACAGGATGTGAATGAATGGTTCAGAGAACCGACGAGTTGGTAAATTAGACACATATGCAACACTTGGGTATCTTTATTGAGGGCCTGACAACCTCACACTCCTCCTGTTCTTCACGATTCTCCTTTGTATGGACTGATGAAGCCACTGTGTGGCGAAACGTTTCCTCAATAAAGATACCCAAGTGTTGCATATGTGTCTAATTTACCTAGGTGTTGTACTGGAGAAGAGAAGCCTCACTAAATGTTGCAACACCTAGGTGTCGGCGCCTCCAGCGATACACAAAGACATAAGCGTATACAAGCACAGCGTTATTTCCGCTATTTAACTTTCACTTCTCATCACTTTCTATTGTGACTCCTCCACATCTCTTGTGGCTTCTGCCCCCTCTTTTGCGACCCCTCCTACCACTTTTGTGACGCCCTTCTATTCTGTAGTGACCCCCTCCGTCTTTGTTGTGACCCCTCCGTCTTTGTTGTGACCCTTCCATCTTTGTTGTGACCCCTCCGTCTTTGTTGTGACCCCTCCGTCTTTGTTTTGACCCTTTTTTTTCTTTTAAGGCCCCTCCCTTTCTGTTGTGACCTCTCCTTCTCTCTTGTGGTTCCTCTGTTGTTACCCCTCCTTCACTATTGTGACCCCTCCTCTGTTCTGACTCCTCTTTTCCTATTCTGACCCCTTCTTTTCTGGTCTGAACCCTCCTTCTCTGTTCTGAACCCTCCTTTCTGCTCTGACCCTTTCTCTGTTCCGAGCTCTCCTCCCTTCTCTATGCTGAAGCCGCCTCCTCTGTTTTGACCCTTCCTTCTCTGTTCTGACCCCTCCTTTTCTGCTCTGACCCCTTCTCTGTTCCGAGCTCTCCTTCTCTGTTCTGACCAATCATTCTCTGTTCTGACTCCTCATTCACTGTTCTATCCCTCATTCTTTGTTCTGACCCCTAATTTTCTATTCTGATCCCTCATTCTCAGTTTTGACCCCTCATTCTCTGTTCTGATCCCTCATTATCTGTTCTGATCCCTCTTTCTCTGTTCTGATCCCTCATTCTCTGTTCTGACTCATCATTCTCTGTTCTGATCCCTCATTCTCTGTTCTGATCCCTCATTCTCTGTTTTGACCCCTCATTCTCTGTTTGATCCCTCATTCTCTCTTCTGATCTCTCATTCTCTGTTCTGACCCCTCATTCTCTGTTCTGATCCCTCATTCTCTGATCTGACCCCTCATTCTCTGTTTTGATCCCTCATTCTCTGTTCTGACCCCTCATTCTTTGTTCTGACCCCTCATTCTTTGTTCTGACCCTCATTCTTTGTTCTGACCCCTCATTCTTTGTTCTGACCCCTCAATCTCTGTTCTGACCCCTCAATCTCTGTTCTGATCCCTCATTCTCTGTTCTGATCCCTCATTCTCTGTTCTTACCCCTCATTCTCTGTTCTTACCCCTCATTCTCTGTTCTTACCCCTCATTCTCTGCTCTGACCCCCTCATTCTCTGTTCTGGCCCCTCATTCTCTGTTCTGACCCCTCATTCTCTGTTCTGACCCCTCATTCTCTGTTCTGACCCCTCATTCTCTGTTCTGACCCCTCATTCTCTGTTCTGACCCCCCATTCTCTGTTCTGACCCCCCATTCTCTGTTCTGACCCTCATTCTCTGTTCTGACCCCTCATTCTCTGTTCTGACCCCTCATTCTCTGTTCTGACCCCTCATTCTCTGTTCTGACCCCTCATTCTCTGTTCTGACCCCTCATTCTCTGTTCTGACCCCTCATTCTCTGTTCTGACTCCTCATTCTCTGTTCTGATCCCTCATTCTCTGTTTTGACCCCTCATTCTCTGTTTTTGACCCTCATTCTTGTTCTGACCTCTCATTCTCTGTTCTGACCCCTCATTCTCTGTTCTGATCCCTCATTCTCTGTTCTGACCCCTCATTCTCTGTTCTGACCCCTCATTCTCTGTTCTGACCCCTCATTCTTTGTTCTGACCCCTCATTCTTTGTTCTGACCCCTCATTCTTTGTTCTGACCCCTCATTCTTTGTTCTGACCTCTCATTCTCTGTTCTGACCCCTACATTCTTTGTTCTGACCCCTCATTCTCTGTTCTGATCCCTCATTCTCTGTTCTGACCCCTCATTCTTGTTCTGACCCTCATTCTCTGTTCTGACCCCTCATTCTCTGTTCTGACCCCTCATTCTCTGTTCTGACCCCTCATTCTCTGTTCTGACCCCTCATTCTCTGTTCTGACCCCTCATTCTCTGTTCTGATCCCTCATTCTTTGTTCTGACCCCTCATTCTTTGTTCTGGCCTCTCATTCTCTGTTCTGACCCTCATTCTTTGTTCTGACCCTCATTCTTGTTCTGACCCTCATTCTTTGTTCTGACCCCTCATTCTTTGTTCTGACCCCTCATTCTTTGTTCTGACCCCTCATTCTTTGTTCTGACCCCTCATTCTTTTCTGATCCTAATTCTTGTTCTGACCCCTCATTCTTTGTTCTGGCCCTCATTCTTGTTCTGACCCCTCATTCTTTGTTCTGACCCCTCCTCACTGTTGCTACTACTTCCTCTCTATAGTGATCCTTCGGGTTTTTTCGACTGCTCCAGCTCTGCTGTGATACATCTGTTAGGACCCCTGACTCTTTGTGATCCCTTCCCACTTTGTCGTGACCCCTCCATTTCTATTGTGACCCCTTCATTTCTGTTGTGACCTCTCAACCTCTGCTGTGACCCCTCGACCTCTGCTGTGCCTTTTATATCTGTTACCCTCCATCTCCTCTTGCTGTGACACCACTTATGCTGTGATTTCTCTACTTCTGCTGTGATTTCTCTACTTCTGCTGTGACCCCTCCACTTCTGCTACGTCTCCTTCACGTTTTCTGTAACTTCCCTTCACTTCTGCTGTGTCCCCTTCACTTCTACTGTGATCCTTTCACTTCTGGAGTGACCCCTTTACTTCTGGTGTGACCCCTTTACTTCTGCTGCGACCCCTCCACTTCTGCTCTGACCCTTCACTTCTGCTCTGACCCCCTTCATTTCTGCTCTGACCCCTTCACTTCTGTGACCCCTCCACTTCTGATGTGACCCTCCTAACCTAACCTACACTTTTGTGACATCATTTCTGCTGTAAACCTTTCACTTTTCATGCGACTCCACCTCTGCTGTTGAAACAACAGTCTTAATTATGTATACGTTCCCGCAGGCGTTGGCAGGAGGCGGTGGCCGCTGCTGAGCAATGCTGGTGTGAGTGAACAAGAACTGCAGGAAGCAGGTGAGGAGCGGCGCTCGCGCCGGGAGAGGTTCCGAGACCGCCAAATGGAACGAGACACTCGCCGCCAGCCTTAACGAACCCACAGTGGTTCAGGAACCGTTTTATGGAAAAAGAAACCCACGGTCAGCCTTAACGAACCCACTGCAGCTTCTTGACTGATAGATGGTAAAACAGATCTACTGTCAGTTTTAACTAACCCAGGATGGTTTCGATTCCAGGAGAAGGAAAGAGAAACCCATCGTCAGCCTTAACAAACCATCAGTGATTTCAGGACCCTGAGATGGAACGAGACGTCCCCCGTAACCCTTAACGATCCCACTACAATTCCGGAACCAGGAGATGGAACGAAAGAACCGACGTCATTTTAAATGAACATCACCCACATGTCCAATCTACGTCCAGGTCCTCCTAACCTAGCAACACCCTCGACCACCACCATTGCCATAGAATGTTCATTTCATAAACAGATCTAAATGACAGCTAGTCCTCGAGCATGCTCAGTTGATACTGAGTCCACTTCAACACAGCTACCTCCAGTGCCAGTTGCTGTGTCTTCATCAGTTTCTTACCATATTCGCATTCTCACACAACATAACAATCCCATCCAAAAAAAGTCGAGTTTCATTTCAAGAGTTCTTGCGTCAAAGCAACCACCTGATCCAGGCTTCATCCGCAGACAGATATCTAGGTGAACCTGTAGTATATCAGTCCTTAACATATACGATATTTACACAGGTGTAGGATTGTTCAATATGTTTTCAGTTTCCGCATGCTCTTAAAATATTAAAAGCATTTTTAGTGTAAGTACAAAGTACAAATTTTTTTAAATTATTTTACTTCACACAGAAAGAATTGCTTTGTGCAGACCCCTACATCTTTCATGGGGGGCTGATCGTAGCACTCTCCTTCGTCTACATTCAGCCCTAATTTTATCAAAACTCGATTATGGTGACAAGATATATTCGGCGGCCTCCCCTGCTGCTCTTTCCATCCTTAATCCCATCCATCACCAGGGATTACGCTTATGCCTTGGTGCATTTCGTTCTTCCCCGGTTGAGAGCCTCTATGTAGAAGCGAACTTTCCATCCTTATCCGATCGTCGTGATGCACATTGCATTCACTATTATGTTCGCTCTCATGACCTCCGCAATCCTTCCATGTATAGGATTGTTACAGATGTTAGTAGACGCTCTTTATTTGTTCATCGCTCCTGCTTACTTCGTCCCTTTTCTCTTCGTCTACATTCACTCCTGTCTTCCCTTTAGCTACCACCTTTATACGTTCATGTGACATCTCCCTTTCCCTTACCTCCTTGGGAAGTTCCTGCTGTCCGTGTCTGTTCTATTCCTCTACCTTGCGCGAAAGCCCAACTACCTACGGCGGCTTCTCGCTCTTTTTTTCTAGACCATTTCCGTTCTCATTCCCATGCCATCGCAGTATACACCGATGGTTCAAAGTCATATGACGGCGTCGGATTCGCAGCAGTCTTCACGGACAGCGTCGTGTGAGGGCATCTATTACCCTCGGCTAGCATCTTTACGGCTGAATTGTATGCCATTCTTGTGGCACTTATCCGTATTGCATCTATGCCTATGTCACCATTTGTGGTCGTTTCAGACTCCCTTAGTGCTTTACAGGCTATCTGTAAAATTGATACACCTCACCCCCTAGTTCTTCGTATCCAACTTTGGTTACGCCGTATCTCTAGCAAGCATAAAGATATTGTTTTTTGTTGGGTCCCTGGTCATGTTGACGTACAGGGCAATGAACAGGCAGACACTGCTGCACATGACCTTCCAGTTTCATATAGAGGTGTTCCTTTCATGAACTATTTTGCGGTCATTGCTACCCACCTTCGCACCCGTTGGCAACAACGCTGGTCTGACCTGCTAAATAACAAACTTCATTCTATTATTCCGATTATAGGTTTCTTGCCTTCTTGTCACCAATGTCGGGGTCGGGAGACTACTCTCCCGTCTTCGCATCGGCCACACTCGTCTTACTCACGGGTATCTCATGGAGAGGTTCCCTGCCCCTCTCTGTGAGCATTGTTAGGTTCCAGTGTTCGACATATTTTGTTGGACTGCCCACTCTATCAACGAGCACAGAGAATTTACCTCCAACTGCGTCTTCGCTCTGCAGCCCTTTCTTTACCTTCCCTACTTGCAGATGGACCCTCCTTTAATCCTGACTCTCTCGTTGACTTTTTGATGGAAACTGACTTACTACATAAACTCTAGCACCTCCCTCAGTCCCTTCTACCTCGATCTCTTGCTACCCTCCATCCCTGCACTATCCACCGTCATCTGCACTCCATACCATACTAATCATCCATCTCCCTCTTACAACCCACTCTCCCTGCATCCTACAATATCCTGCAGCGCTGTATGACCCCTGTGGTTTAGCGCTTCTATTTGATTAAAATAATAATAAATCATGATTGTTCAAAATGCTTACCTTCTATGTATTTTTTGTTTTACCATGTAATGTGTAAACTAGTACACCTAGTATAGAAAATTGTTTACCATTGTTTAAAATGTGTAAACGTTAACCAATGTTTAAAATGTATTCCTTTTTTACCAGTATTCTAGTACTTGATTACCATGTAATCATTTTACCATTGTTAAAAGTTGTATATACATTTTTTATCAGTATTCTTATCTTGAAGAATGTTTGTACCATTGTTTTAACATGTATTCCTTTTTTAGAATTGCTTATTTCAAAATGTTTTATTCAGTCTTACCTTTAAGAATAAACCTTTATACCTTATTCAGAAAGCATAAGCCGCCTGTAAATATACCTTAAGAAGCCACAGGAGTGGTTACCATTACCTTACTTAAAAAACTATACAAAAAATATTTCCCAATAGCAGGGAGAGGGAGTAGATGGTATGGAGAGGGAACAGATGGTATGGAGAGGGAGCAGATGGAGAGGGAGTAGATGGTAGTCAGAGGGATTACATGATAGGGACAAGGAGTTAATGGTAAAGAGAGGAAGTAGATGGTAGGGAGAGAGAATAAATGGTAGAGCGGGAGTATATGGTAGGGAGAGGGAGTAGATGGTAGGTAAAGGGAGTAGATGTTAGGGCGAGGGAGTAATGAGGTGTGGATGGTGGTAGAGAGGATCTTGATCCCGAGTTGGAGTTAGAGGTGGTAAGGAGAGGGAAGATCTTGATCCAAGGAGTTGTAGGTAGAAATGCGCAGTTTGGCCTTTCAAACAAGGTCGTCCTTTGCCGAATTAGAAGAGACAAAATTTATTTTTGGCATAACTGCTAAATTCCAACTAAGCATAACAAAAAAATATATATATATCATTGATTTAATGTAATATAATGTATATTTAAATTGACCTATATATATATAGCAGAATTTAGTTAAAAAAATTGCATTAGTTGAAGAGAGGTTACGTGAGGCTTCTAAGTCAGTTTTAGTCCAAATATAATTATGTTCATATCATTGTCAATTAAAAAATCTATCATTCTGTAACATAATTTATTGGAAAAGATAAATTTTTAAGAGCGTTCGGCCTATTCGGCAAGTTCTAATCCCAACTCTGATTATTAAAGTTTTCTGATACCTGGTGCATAGACGACAATAGTGAGTGTTGTAGTGTTGATTAGTTTTAAACCCAGTTAACTAAGCAGCTGGTGCCCAGCCACGCTGCTGAATAAATAATAATGGTCTAATATGTAATAGAAAGATCACATAAGTACAGTTAACTGTAAATAATTGTGCCTCAGTCTTTATGAAATTTGTAATAAAAGACAATGCTTAATTCCACATTGTTATTAACTAATTATTACGAACAATGACTGACTCACATAATAGAAAACGATACTAATTTTATTAACAATACCTTCAGCGACTGTGCTAATATATTTAAGTTCATGTTTCGGCTGTGTTGACATTCAGCATTTTATCTTGACAGTAACTAGATTGTTTAGCGTGAATCATTATTTTGATAGCAGTAATATCAACTTGCTGTAAAATTGAACTTGTTTTGAAGTGCTGCTTTATCTACCACCCCAGGATGCGACCCACAAACGTCGTTTAGCTCCTAGGGACATTTTTTTTGCCAGGAGGGGTATGGCAACGTCGATACGCCTCGCCTACACCCAGAATCGAACCCGGATCCTTTTGATTGGAGACGGAGGGAATCACACTGACAGCGATATTCGAGACGAGAGTTAGCGAGTGTGGCTGAAACGGTGGGCAAGCAGTTCGACTCCCAGTGCCAGCAGACCCAGCACGTGGCCGACACCATATACAACAAACATTCCCTGCAATTCATATTGTCATCAAGACAGAGCCAGCAGAAGAGAGCCGCATGTCGTGCTATAATATACAGAACATATCTTCCACATACACAATGCTTCACGAATATGGACAAGATAGCAGTAATTACCCAGACGTTGGAGAGAGCGAGGGATGACCTGACAGTGATCTTAGAGGGAGGGTGGAGACACACTGTAGAATTGCTTTTTAGACTCTTCATCCAGTAATCATAGAGTCCGGCCTCCCTCATCCAGGTAATTCTGTAATACGCAAATTATATATTAATCACAAAAGTGTAATGAAAACTTATCAATTGCACAAACAATTCCAGAGGGGTACAATAAATAGGGAAGATTAGTAGACTGCTGTTAATTTTCAGCTTTACAGTAAACCAGTCTTAACTGTGAGGTGGAAATAAACAGTAATCATCTAAACGTTTGTTTCCATGTACTATAATATTAATTAATAGTCTGGTGGAAGCGTAGAAGAACCTAGAATTTAATGGTGCGTCATTGTTCTTAACGTATATTAACCTCTAAGGTATCTACAATGATAATCCTGCTGATGCCATTCTGTTACTCTGCAGGAATTTGTTAACTCCAAGATGGCTGCCATGGTGGTCGCGTAGCATTAGTGCACACTAAGAGACTTTCATCAACATGAATACTGAGTATTATAATAACGTTTTTGAGTAACAACCTTTTTTTAGGTAAATGTATGTCCATGCAAATAAAGATAGTGGTAAATAACAAAAAAGGCACAATACCGTGACTGGAACAATACACACACAACCCGCACATAGAAAAGAGGAGCTTACGACGAGGTTTCGGTCCGACTTGGACCATTTACAAAGTCACACTAACACAAAGGACAGGTGGAAGGGGTTATATATAGACAGGCAGACAGGGTAGGCCACAAGAAAGTGGTGGAGGGGTAATAGTGGAAGTAGTAGTGGTAGTGGAAGTAGTAGTAGTGGAGTCAGTCATATTCTAGGAAAGGAGCACTGCAATGAAGCTGGCGGCCCGCATAGGGTAAGAACAAGAACACAGGAAAAAATTAAAATAAAATAAAGAAGGACAAATACAAGGCAAAAGAAAAGAAATAAAACCCAGAGGAGAAAGAAGAAAGAGGAGAAGGGGGAAGAGATAGACGGAATCAGGTTAAGTCACGGGTGTTCTGAAGTTTGGAGCATTTAACAATGTAATGGCACGCTGTATAACCCCTGTGGTTTAGCACTTCTTTTTTATTATAATAATAATAACAATGTAATGGGAGAGGAAAGCATCTACATACAGGGAAAGTTGTGAATAAGGGAGGATTCAACCAGACGGCGACTGTGAAAGTTGGACGTAGGGTAGACAGTTTTAGCAGAAGACCAATCAATAGGATGACTGTGATCTTTGACATGACAGAAAAGAGCATTATTGGTGTCGGCAAGCCTAACACTATTTTTGTGCTCCCTAAGTCTGTCAGAAAGAGATCGGCCAGTTTCTCCAAAGTACTGAAGAGGACAGGAGGAGCAAGAAATAGAGTAGACACCAGGAGAATCTATAGAGGGAGGGGAGGTATGAACTAGATTAGTGTGAAGAGACTTAGGGAGCACAAAAATAGTGTTAGGCTTGCCCACACTAATAATGCTCTTTTCTGTCATGTCAGAGATCACAGTCATTCTATTGATTGGTCTTCTGCTAAAACTGTCTACCCTACGTCCAACTTTCACAGTCGCCGTCTGGTTGAATCCTCCCTTATACACAACTTCCGTGTATGAATCTTAGCCCTGGCTTTGTCTCTGTTGATGCTTTCCTCTCCCATTACATTGTTAAATGCTACAAACTTCAGATCACCCGTGACTTAACCTGATTTCTTCTATCTCTTCCTCCTTCTCCTCTTTCTTCTTTCTCCTCTTGGTTTTCTTTCTTTTCTATTGCCTTGTATTTGTCCCTCTTTATTTTCATTTTCATTTTTTCCTCTGTGTTCTTGTCCTTACCCTATGCGGGCCGCCAGCTTCATTGCAGTGCTCCTTTCCTAGAATATGACTGACTCCACTACTACTACTACTTCCACTACCACTACTACTTCCATTATTACCCATCCACCACTTTCGTGTGCCCTCCCCTGTCTGCCTGCCTATATATAACCCCTTCCACCTGTCCATTGTGTTAGTGTGACTTTGTAAATGGTCCAAGTCGGACCGAAACGTCGTCGTAAGCTCCTCTTTTCTATGTGTGGGTTGTGTGTAAAGATAGTGGGATCATGATTATATATAAATCAATTATCCAAAAATGGCTGCCGTCTTTGCAAATACAGCAATGGTTACAGGCACTGAGACACTTTTCTTCTCAATGTCCTTTAAATTAGAGAAGGAAAGCGACCTAGACCTTATTTATAGATTCATATAGTGCACATTCATTTTGAATCAAAATCAGAGAACATTTACCAACATTGTAACACGTACTTCTAAGTGCCACTCAAATGAATAATGCAAAATGATCAATAATAGCTGTTAATCCTTTGCAATTTGAACAGTAAATATGACACAGTTGATTATTACCAGTACAATACTGATGACCCTTGCTTATGACCTTCTGCCTGTAACAGTGCAGAAAATATATCTACTAACATGTAAGACAATCAGTCATATTGTTTTACTCTTCGCCGTCGATGAAGTAGGAAACACTCTTTTGAAAGCTTGAAGCAGATACTTTTGAAAGTTATCAGGCCATTCAAGGACCCATGGAGTGTCTACTGCATTTCTGGTCATACGGCACCTGCATAGGCTGATACTTTAATGAATCATGCCTTTTTGCCGTATACCAGCCTTGAAAAAAATATACCAGTAAATATTAGAGCTTCCAAGACTAGAAAATACGCTGGATCTCATCTTCAATAACAACGACGATATGATACGTAATATATCCGTATCAAAGACAATACACTCAGATCACAACATAATAGAGGTACAGACATGTATGCACAGGGCTCCTGACCAGCAAAATGTGATCAGCCATGAGGGTGTCTTCACAAAATTCAACTTCAATAACAAAAACATACAATGAGAACAAGTCAACCATGTCCTAAATGAAACAAGCTGGGAAGATATCCTAAACAACACGGATCCGAACCTTTGCCTAGGAAAAAATAACTCTGTGTATTTTTTAGGTCTGCTCAAGGCACATTCCATTAAGAAAATAAAAAGAGAAGATGTAAACAAGAAAGAGAGAGACGCTCCATATACAGACTTAGGCGAAGAATTACAGAGCTGCCGAGAGGGATCAATATATCTGAAATACGAAGGGAGGCATTGGTCATTGAAATAGCAAATATCGAACTTAAGCTGAAGGAATCTTACAGGAGACAAGAATCTCAGGAAGAACTAAAAGCCATAAAGGAAATTGAAAACAAAAAACAAAATACTTTTCTTATGCCAAATCTAAGGAAAAAGCAACATCCAGTATTGGGCCCCTGCTTAGGCGATATGGGACATACACAAATGGCAGCCAAGAAATGAGTGAGATACTGAAGTCTAAATACGACTCAGTGTTCGGCGAGCCGTTACCCAGACTAAAGGTCGACAATCTAAATGAATTCTTTATGAACGAGACCCAAAATTTTATCATCTCAAAAATCTCTGATATTATCCTAACGTCACAAGACTTTGAAAAGGCAATAAATGACATGCTCATGCACTCTGCTCCAGGCCCAGACTCGTGGAACTCCGTGTTCATCAAGAACTGCAAGAAGTCCCTGTCACGTGCCTTCAGCATTCTATGGAGAGAGAGCATGGACACAGGGATCATTCCACACTCACTAAAAACAACAGACATAGCCCACTCTACAAATGTGGCAGTAAAGCACTTGTAAAGAACTACAGACCGATAGCACTAACATCCCATATCTTAAAATCTTTGAAAGGGTTCTAAGAAGCAAGATCACCAACCACCTAGATACCCATCAATTACACAGCCCAGGGCAACACGGGTTTAGAGCAGGTCGCTCCTGCCTGTCCCAGCTACTGGATCACTATGACAAGGTTCTGGATGCTATAGAGGATAAACAAAATGCAGATGTAGTGTACACAGGCTTTGCAAAAGCCTTTGGCAATTGTGACCATGGTGTAATAGCGCACAAAATGCGTGATAAAGGAATAACAGGAAAAGTTGGTAGATGGATCTATAACTTCCTAACAATTAGAACACAAAGAGTAATAGTAAACAGAGTAAAGTCCGAGGCAGCTACGGTGAAAAGCTCTGTTCCACAAGGCACAGTATTCGTTCCTATCCTATTCCTCATCCTCATTTCTGACATGTCTTCCTTTGCGGATGACACCAGAATTGCCATGACAGTGTCCTCCATCGAGGACACCGCAAGACCCAAGCGGACATCAACCAAATCTTCACCTAAATTACTGGGAACGGTTGAAGTCCCTTAATTGGTATTCACTGGAACGCCTTCGAGAGAGATACATGATAATATACACTTGGAAAATCCTAGAGGCATTAGTACCAAACTTGCACACGAAAATCACTTCCTATGAAAGCAAAAGACTCGGCAGGAGATGCAACATTCCCCCAATGAAAAGCAGGGGCGCCACGAGTACACTGAGAGACAACACAATAAGTATGTGGGGTCCAAGACTGTCCAACTGCCTCCCAGCATACATAAGGGGAATTACCAATAGACCCCTGGCTGTCTTCAAGAAGGCACTGGACAGGCACCTAAAGACAGTACTTGACCAGCAGGGCTGTAGTTCCTACATCAGTTTGTGTGTGGCCAGCAGTAACAGCCTGGTTGATCAGACCCTTATCCACCACGAAGCCTGGTCTCAGACCGAGCTGTGGGGGTGTTGACCCCCGAAACCCTCTCCAGGTATACTCCAGGTTTACGTTTAAAGATATTTTTTTTCATTTATGTTAATGTATAAATCAATAATTTTGTACCAAAAGAACCTTAGAAATTCTACCTAACCTTATTATAACAAGCGCAATTTAATTTACCCTAATCCAACTAAATATATTTTAGATAAGTTTACAATAATTTAATAATAAACAAACACAATGAAATATATTTTTTTCGTTAGGTTCAGAATGATTTTTGCGAAATTATTGCATACACAAATTTTCGGTTGTCTTATTATGCAAGAAGAGCGTTGCTCTTTAAGTCAAAATCGCAAGTTTTACCTATTCGGCACGACATATATATAGATAGCAGGTTGGGGTGAAACAATGCCTAGGTAAAAGGGATGTAATGAGGTTTGTTCCAAGGAAAGGAAGGATAGTGTTAATTTCTTGCTCCAATTTTCTTTTCCACTGTACCTTTTACTTATCGCAGGAACCAGAGGGCTGTTCTTGGAGGCTATCATGCAGTAGAGGAAAGGCATGAAACTTTCCCTTGATGTGTAGAAGTCACACTGACCTGATCATCA
>WNWK01027370.1:0-26361 GCA_009830355.1 Cherax destructor
CATAAAGACAGTGATATAAGCCCGTCCCTGTCTTCCTTTGCAGATGACACCGAATCTGCATGAGTGTCACCATTGAAGACACTGCAAGACTCAAGCAGACATCAACCAAATCTTTAAATGGGCTGCAGAAAACATATGAAGTTCAATCATGAGAAATTTCAATTACTCCGATATGGAAAACATGAGGAAATTAAAATCTCATCGAAGTATAAAACAAATTCCAACCACAATAAAGTGAAAAACTAATGTCAAAGACCTGGGAGTGATCATGTCAGGATCTCGCCTTCAAGGACCATAACACTGTAGCAATCGCATCTGCTAGAAAAATGACAGGATGGATAATGAGAACCTTCAAAACCAGGGATGCCAAGCCCATGTTGACACCTCTTCAGGTCGCTTGTTCTATCTAGGCTGGAATATTGCTGCATTAACTGCACCCTTCAAGGCAGGTGAAATTGCTGACCTAGAAAATGTGCAGAGAACCTTCACGGCACGCATAACTGCGATAAACCACCTCAATTACTGGGAACGCTTGAAGTTCCTAAACCTGTACTCCCTAGAATGCAGGCGGGAGAGATACATTATTATATACACTTGGAAATTTAGAGGGATTAGTACCAAACTTGTACATGAGAGTCACTCCCTACGAAAGCAAAAGACTCGGCAGACGATGTAACATCCTCCCAATGAAATGAAGGGTACCACTAGCACGTTGAGATACAACACAATAAGTGTCAGGGGCCCAAGACTGTTCAACTGCCTCCCAGCATACACAAGGGGAATTACCAATAAACCCTAGCTGTCTTCAAGCAGGCACTGGACAGGCACCTAAAGTCGGTACCTGACCAGCCAGGCTGTGGTTCATACGTTGGACTGCTTGCGGCCATCAGTAACAGCCTGGTTGATCAGGCCTAATCCAACATGAGGCCTGGTCACAGACCGGGCTGTGGGGAGCTTCACCCTGGAACTCTCTCCAGGTAAACTCAGGTAAACATATTATTCAACTTATGCTATTTTATATGATCCTCTGATTCTCTATATTCGCCATGTGAAAGATGCATCAATGATATCAATTTAAGATAATGTATATGCCTATGGTGTGACCTTAAGCTCCTCCAAAACTGTCTGGCAATACAAGATTTTCTATATCTCAATATGTATTAAAATATTTGATAAAAATCAATCACTAATACATATGTCATGTACATAGGGAGACTGACAAATTTTTCATTAGTATGGCTAGTTTGTATGAGATGTTAATGAAAAATAAGTTAGCAGAGAAAAAAAAGTTGCAGGCATTATATTGACTATTTCCTTGGAATATAATTGTATACAAGCAAAATAAAAAAAGGAACATAACCGAGGCACCGCTGAGACTAACCTGTCAGTGGTGTAAACATAGGCTTGGCCAGTTCCAGCAATGGGCATCAGGATGTCTTGCTCCAACTGAATACTTTCTGTACCTTCAGAATCATCACAGCTACAAAAACATCAAAGTAATTACCATATTGGCAGATATAAGAAAATACACTATGTAAATTACAAATACAGTATTCCATTCAAACAATTTAAATGTCTCATTAAATTCTACTTTTACTCATTACCTCACTATGATTATCTTGGATGTATTTAACTAATGAGTAATAATTAACATTTAGGCACTGTATGCTTACCCAGTACCTTACCTATAGAAATCTTGTCTGGAATTAAAAATTTCTCCTACTCGCTTGAATATGTCAGGAGAGCAAATATACACGCCACAGTTGATCAAATTAGACACAAAAGTGGATGGTTTCTCAACGTAGTGGAGAATTTGATGTGTTTCTTTGTCTTCAACTGAAATTGACATACAGAAAACTACAATTACAATAAAACCAAATCACTTAAATGTAAAGTTCAGTCTGTAAACTTCTACAGAACAATCCTGATTTGCAATTTTACTTTAATTTAAAAGATTAACAAATAGGCAAATAAAATACAATGATTGACTTTATATACAAATGCAAGTTAAAATAAATAACTAATTGCAATTCATATATTGTAATGCCATTTACATAGGAAGAGTATTTACAATTATGGGGAACCTTCTATGCATCATGTTATAAGAATAAAACTAGGATAATGGAGCAAAATCATAGTGGATCCCTCCTCTAATGGAGATGCCTAAAATTGGAAGGTTGGCCAAGACTGCACTACATACCAATACAGCCATACATAGTGGACTGCTGCCGTGTGAGCTTCTGTGCCCATGATAGTGATGAGGGAAGGTGTTGAGAGGCTGGTATGAAAATTTAGAATTTCCTGTAGAGGAAAATCTCCACACACATCCCCATTCAACACAAAAGAATGCATCAGGATTTCCTGAACTAATTTGATCTCTGAAGTGATAGATGCCTCCTGCTGTGCCTAAGGCTTGGTATTCTTGAAGATACCTGGATTGTGGTAGGTGAAAGAGGCAACACTATTATATATTTAACAAATGATGTATATTTCATAAAAATGTTGCAATTAATTAAGTACAGTGGAACCCCGAGTTTTGGCCGTAATCCGTTCCAGGAGCTAGGCCTAAACTTCGAGTGGCGAAAGTTGAAGCAATATTTCCCATAAGAAATAATCTAAATACAATTAATCCGTTCCACACAAAAATATTCACAAAATTCATTTTTTAAAGAATAAATACTATAGTTTTACATACAGAAAACAATGAGAAATAAATATAAAGCACTAATTTTAATAGATAAATGAACATTTAACATCACTTTTACCTCTATTGAAGAGACTTGTTGGCATACGAGAGGCAGGAGAGTTTGTTTGAAGGCAGGACAAGATAGTCCTTCAATTGACACTAATATCAACTATTCGGCTTATTTATCTAGCACAATTCATCTGATATGACATAATAAACAATATTAATAATACAGAATCATGATACATATTCTAGATTGAATAAAATATGTAAATATGTCTCTCTCCCTAACCGACGAGTGTTGTTTGTGTTGGGTGTAAAGGCCACTGAAGATAAGCCTTACATAGTGGTGGTGATGGCCACCAGGGGCGGCAGTGTTGTCAGTTGCCCTATATAACTCAACAACATTGGAGGAGTCAGTTTCGTGCTGTCCTTTTCCTATCGATATCGCTTAACACTTGTACCCCTGTTAATGCTACACTTTATCGCTGGCTGGTGCTATAGCCTTTATCGACTCATGCTGCTTTAGTATCTTATATAGTACAATCACTGAAGAAGGCACATTCCCCCCTCTCTCCTCCTCCTCCACTCTGGTACTTTGCACAATTTCTTTCTTCAATTCTATGTTGTGTCACTTTCTTTGCAAAGGGCTGCCACATGAAGTTTCTTTGGGCCCATGGTGGCTTATTTCAGTCACAATCAATAAACAAGCACTAAACACAATGAATTTATTGTGAAATGTTTGGATGAGCGCACAGGGTAATGTTCACTCAAGGATAAACAAGCTAGACTGGCTCACGCCGCCTGTGGGGGGAGGCACGCAAGTCGGGCAGGAAACAGGTCTGGTATCCCGGGCCCGGGAAACTCGGGGCAACGCCAAGTCGGGACAAAATTAGACCGAAAAAGCGCCAAACTCGGGCGGCGTGCTCGGGGTGGCCAAAACTTTAGTTCCACTGTACTGTATTTTCAAATACAGTAGTCCCCCGTATCTATGGGGATATGTTCAAGACCTACCCTGGATACCTGAAACTGTGGATAGTAGTGAACCCTATATGTATATAAATTGTTTTTCTTTAATTTCATAGTACTATATAAAGTTAATTGATAAATTATGCAAAATAAGTCTAGAATTAATACTTTTCATGATGGAGCATTTCATGTTTTGGTTTTGAAGAAGCTGCCAGCTCTCTACTTTTGCACTTTCAGGCCATTATTAAGGAAAATTAAGGTTATTTTGGCCAAAGTAAACAGTGGATAACTGAAACTGCGGATATAAAATCTATGGATACGGGGTCCTACTGTACAGTAGTGCAAAAAAATTAACAGTGCAATAAACAATTTTAACAAATGCCTATGGTAATAGGATAAAAAAATCCATTTCAGCTGCTAAAGCAATATTTTTTTTTCAAACCAATAACAAGACTCCTAACTTCTCTGAAATGTAATTTAAATTTATTTCTCTATATCTTTGTTTTTATGACAAATATATAAACTTTTTATTTATATAAACAGTAAATCAATTTCATTATACTGTACAGCACATTATATATGACTGACAGTCATACAAATAAAACGCCTACATTTATTTACCCTTACTTTGCTTGTACATGACATTTAAATAGCTTTCTCTATCAGTTGCATTTGAGAGTAAGAGTAGGTATTAAAAACTAAAAGTCAAAATTGATTATCAGTTACAGTACCTGATCCTAATTTTGTATGCAGCAATCATGTCTGCCACAAACTGCTGCAGTTGTTGTGCTGGGAAATACCCAAAGGGGAAAAATTTTTCTTATGTCAGGCCAGCTGCACATGCTTCATGTGATGCTGGACCATGGAAGGCCTGCCTGGAAACAGAGGCAGGCACATCCAAAGACAAAGGAATCGTTTCCTGTGATATAACACAATGTATTTTTTTCACACATACCATGACTTATTGAAAATACAGCAACTATTCTTATTTGGTAATAGCCTTCATTCTCCATTGGTTGTGCCTATACCATAAGGGACCCATCAGGAGGTTATAATAATGTAGAGGTGATAATGCCTGGCATATTTATTGTCAGTATATATAACCCCAAGAACCAATTTAATAAAATAAAATGAAAAACTAAAGAACTCATTAAAGGAAAACAATACTGCAAGACTGAATGAAGGGATGTGGTAAGAAAAGTGAACAATTAAATGAAAAGACATCATGCATTCAGCCAAAGAAATTAAAACAATCACAAATGTGTAAGTTCTTAATTCATATTGTTTTTAACCCTTTGACTGTTTCAGTCGTATATATACATCTTACGAGCCAATGTGTTTGACTAACAGTAGACCGTTATATTACACTGTAGTTACGTTCCTGAAAACACCGTGTTAGGTAAATCCGTGTTAAATAAACTAAATAACTTATGGGAAAACAGGGTTACGTTGGGGGGGAGGCCCCCCAAAAAGCCAAACAATTTTTTTTTAGACCTCCAGATCTTTTAAAAATAAAAGTGAAAATAATCTGTTCACTTTTGTGATGTATTATGTTGTTTTTACTGTTAAGACTACAAATGCAACAGAGATAACATATTTCTTACCTTAAATTGTGGGTGCTGGAGTTTGTGGATGATTGTAAAGGGTGGAGAGTTATTGTGGCCCTATTGAGCTGAGTTGGATGGTAAGGTTCTGGTATTGAAGTCGATGGTTTACTGGAGTGTGCATAAATTCAATGGATTTCTGTTCTATTTTCCCCCTGCAACATTATATAACTACGGTAAGGCATCAGCTGCTCTAGACACCGTTTCGGGGTCCTCTTCAGTGAAAAAGTCTAACTTTTTAAATCAGTCAGTCATAAATCAGTCAAGTCAGTCCAGTCAGTAAAAACAGTCAAGTCAGTCAGTCAGTAAATCAGTCCCAAATCAGTCAGTCAGTAAATCAGTCAAGTCAGTCGTCAGTAAATCAGTCAAGTCAGTCAGTCAGTAAATCTGTCAAGTCAGTCAGTCAGTCCCAAATCAGTCAGTTCAAGTCAGTCAGGGCAGTAAATCAGTCAATCAGTCGTCAGTAAATCAGTCCAAGTCAGTCGGTCAGTAAATCAGTCAAGTCAGTCAGTCAGTAAATCGTCAAGTCAGTCAGTCAGTAAATCAGTCAAGTCAGTCAGTCCCGTAAATCAGTCAAGTCAGTCCAGTCAGTAAATCAGTCAAGTCGTCAGTCGTAAAACAGTCAAGTCAGTCAGTCGTAAATCAGTCAAGTCAGTCAGTCAGTAAATCAGTCAAGTTAGTCAGTCAGTAAAACAGTCAAGTCAGTCAGTCAGTAAATCAGTCAAGTCAGTCAGTCAAATAATCAGTCAAGTCAGTCGTCAGTAAATCAGTCAAATCAGTCAGTCAGTAATCGGTCAAGTCAGTCGTCAGTAAATCAGTCAAGTCAGTCGGGCAGTAAATCAGTCAAGTCCGTCAGTCGTAAATCAGTCAAGTCAGTCAGTCAGTAATCAGTTCAAGTCAGTGCGTCAGTAAATCAGTCAATAGTCAGTCGTAAATCAGTCAAGTCAGTCAGTCCAGTAAATTCCCGTCCAAGTCAGTCAGTCAGTAAATCAGTCAAATCGTCAGTCAGTAAATCAGTCCCAAATCAGTCAGTCAGTAAATCAGTCAAGTCAGTCAATGTAAGTCGTCAGTCAGTAAATTGCCGTCAAATAGTCAGTGTAAATCAGTCAAATCAGTCAGTCAGTAAATCGTCAAGTAGTCGGTCAGTAAATCAGTCAAGTAGTCAGTCAGTAAATCAGTCAATAGTCAGTCAGTAAATCAGTCAATCAGTCGGGCAGTAAATCAGTCCCAAGTCAGTCAGTCAGTAAATCAGTCAAGTAGTCAGTCAGTAAATCAGTCCAGTGGGCAAGTCGTAAATCAGTCAAGTCAGTCGGGCAGTAAATCAGTCAAGCGTCAGTCGTAAATCAGTCAAGTCAGTCAGTCAGTAAATCGTCAAGTCAGTCAGTCAGTAAATCTGTCCAAGTCAGTCAAGTCGTCAGTCAGTAAATCAGTCCCAAATCAGTCAGTGTAAATCAGTCAAGTGAGTCAGTCAGTAAATCGTCCAAGTAGTCATTGATAAATCAGTCAAGTCCCGTCAGTCAGTAAATCAGTCCGTCAGTCGGGCAGTAAATCTGTCAAGTCGTCAGTCAGTAAGTAGTCAGTCAAGTCGGGGCAGTCAGTAAATCAGTCAATAGTCAGTCAGTAAATCAGTCCCAAATGAGTCAGTCGTAAATCAGTCCAGTGGTCCCGTCAGTAAATCGTCAAGTGGTCAGTCAGTAAATCAGTCAAGTCCAGAATCAGTAAATCCGTAGTCGGGCAGTAAATCAGTCAAGTCGTCAGTCAGTAAATCAGTCAAGTCAGTCAGTCAGTAAATCAGTCAAGTAGTCAGTCAGTAAAACAGTCAAATCGTCAGTCCGTAAATCAGTCAAGTCAGTCGTCAAAGGGAAGTCAGTCAGTCAGTAAATCGTCAAGTCAGTCGCAGTCAGCTAAATCAGTCCAAATCAGTCGGGCAGTAAATCAGTCAAGTGAGTCAGTCCAGTAAATCTGTGTCAGTCAGTCAGTCCAAGTCAGTCAGTCAGTAAATCATCAATCAGTCAGTCAGTAAATCGTCAAGTCGTCAGTCAGTCAAGTCAGTGTGAGTGTCAGTCGAAATCAGTCAAATCAGTCTCAGTAAATCAGTCAAGTGGCGGGTAAATCAGTCTGGCAGTCATAAATCAGTCAAGTAGTCAGTCGTAAATCAGTCCCAAATCAGTCGGGCAGTAAATCAGTCAAGTCGTCGTCATAAAAGTCAAGTCAGTCACGTAAATCAGTCAAGTCAGTCAGTCAGTAAATCAGTCAGTCGCAGTCAGTAATCAGTCAGTCCCGCGCGTAAATCAGTCAGTCAGTAAACAGTCAAGTCAGCGTCAAATCATAAGTCAGTAAATCAGTCAAGTCAGTCGTTATTCATCACACAAACTCATATATTTACCTCATTCTTTTAATTGCACAAAGTGATGCACAGGCTATCTCTTGTTTAATATCTCTATTTTCTTCGTTAACTCCAAGACTTAAACGCTTATACCTTTTCTTGCCACTTTCAGAAACACTGGCACCTACTGGGTGCCATGATTGCTGCAGATACAAGATATGACAATTAAAAGATCAAAACACAATTCACAAACACAGCTAGCTTTTAAGACAGAATGGAAATGAACATGTATTCATGAAGGCTGAGATGGTGGTGGCGGGAGTGTCGGGGGTGGTAGGGGATAACGGGTCTTACCCGCTGACCCACACCAAGGCAGCAGCTTGAGCTGGGGAAATTTTTTCCGTGCTCGCAAACGGAACCATGTAAAGTTAATTTTATGAAGTGTTGTACAAAATTGTGCCACAATTTTCAATAGTGCTATAACCAAAACGTGGCAAATAAATCTGTGTAATATAACGGTCTACTGCATACTCAAAAATTCTAGAGGCTTCAAATCAAGCGGGAGAAAGCTGGTAGGCCCACATGAGAGAGAATGGGTCTGTGTAGTCAGTGTGCGAAGTCGTATAAAAAAATCCTGCAGCACGCAGTGCCATGAGAAAAAAAACCCAGTGTATTTGGATTAAAACACCGACTTTAAGGTATTTTTAGTATAGTATTTATGGTTGTATTCTCGTTTTCTTGGCCTCATTTGATAGAATGAAAACATATTATAGAAATAGAGATGATTTTGATTGGTTTCACTATAAAAAGGACCTTGAAATGGATCCCAAAATAAGGAAATTTCGATTTTCCCGATGTTCAAGTAAAAAAATGACATTTGTCAAAAAAATGCCCAACTAGTTTTAATAATACAAATGGGTTTGACATTTTTCAAAAAATTTTCAATAATAAGTCTGCATAACAAAACTCTTTCAAATTTTTGTGTGAATAAAAATTCAAAAAGAAACAAGAGTAATGAAAGGGCCCTGGGGCGGCTGTAAACAGAAAATGTTATTTTGTGCCAAGAATGTCTGCATTGTTATTCTGGCCCCTATTTTGAAATTCATATTTTTTTAATTTGCGTGAAATTCCCAAATTAAATTCTGACCATTAATTGGGAATTGAAATCGGAAAAGGGGCGGTTTTTGTATAATCATAAAAAAATTGGAGAAAAGAAATAGCTATGAGTTTGGTGTGGGAACAATGGAATTGGCTGAAAATAGGGTTTAAAGGGCAAAATCCCCCTGCATATACGAAAATATATTGCCGAGATCGCTAACTTCACGAGGCGTAATTCCATAATTTTTCCCATAAAATTTCTCTTTTGGTGTCATTAGCATAAGGAAAAGATTCTCTATTTTTCATAAAAATTTTTTTTTTTTTTTTAAATTTTTGCAACACATGAGACACTTTAGGTTGGGATTGAAACAGTAAAAAGGGTTAATATCCATATCGGGGGTGAGTTATACTTAAATTTTGGGTTATCTAACTTCTTGGCAAAAGAAAGTATGAAATAGCTAATGAAATAGTATTTTTAAATTTTATAAAACCTATAATTAGACATTAAAATATGCATTAAAAATAACACTACATGATCCAATGTTCTCGTTCATCACATCTTCAAATCGATACGGGGAAAAAAAAAAACTGCAGACCACATTCTATTGGGAACATTTCTGCCATGTAGACCTATCAAGTTTACCTTGATGCATATTAAAAACTCTCAACACTGCCCTAAAAAAAATTTCTGCATTTTTGTTTTCCCTTCACTACTGTCAGTAGTCATCATGTGGATCTGTTAGATACTGAAATTACTGTAGAACTGATATTAGGGAAAAAAAACCCAATTTGCTGAAACTATTTATTAATTTCACAAGGTGTTATGTAAACAATTTATTTGATACTGGTAAATACTGTATATGCTTGCACCTATAACATTAGCAAATCAGGAGCAGAGAAAGGAGTACCATAAACCCTGGACAACCAGCATCTCCCCAAAAATATTTCCACAATGGCACTCAAAAACCCTTTTAAATCCTAAGAGAAAGGGTTTTTTAAGAGGATTAAAAAACTGACTTAACTCCCCAGTATAGAACCATGGAATGATATCTGAGGAAGAATAGTTATATTTGTATTAAATTGAAAACATTTATTTAATGGTTTTCTATAATGTTATTAAAGGATTACAGTACGCATTTCTGGCCTTGCTATAATGTTATTAAAGGACTACATCCCTATTTCATTTGTTACACAAAAATTTCGAAAAACACTGGCAACTATAAAACAGAACTTGCACATTCAAATTCACCAAAGTTTTAGAAACTAGCAAAAACTAATTTCATCCACCCAATATTGTTTTTGGTGTTACATAACCCTCAGAAACTGGCACATGCCTTTTCCCTTTCTAAAAAAAAAGCATCAAGATTGCAAACTGGGTTTTCCGGTCTCGAGTTTCCGGTTTAGAGTTACTGTAATTTATTGTGAAACGGTAATCAAAATAATATACCACTAATACTATAGAATAAACAAAATTTAAAATAACAACTATGACCCTTTAAATCAATCGGTTTAAAAAAATATTAATATACTAATTAAAATACTATTTTATTATAGAACACTTTGAAAAAAAAAAAAAAAAACTAGTAGTATACAGTGGCCCCTGGTTTTTCCAGCCCCCCAACTCGAACAATTATGTAAGTGTTTTTTTGTAAGTGTTTGGTGTTTTTTTGGGGGTTGAACGACTAATTAAACATTGCCCCTTTAAAAATTTTTTCCCGGCCAACATCATTCGGGAAAGAAATTTATGAAAATCGGGGGTCCACTGTTTTAAAAAATGTGACTTTGTTAAAATATGCTATTCATTTTATCATGTAAACAGTAGGTTGGAAAAAGGGCTTGAACTGGTCCGTAAATTGACAGCCCAACACTCTTTTTTTATCATTTGAAAAATATGGCCACATACCAAGCATATTAGCATCACTATTCAAATTAATTATGCCCTTTTTTAATTGTGCCAAAATTTTTAGGCTATAAATCATCCCTATAAATTCACATAAATTTTTCCCAATGTTTTACAGTGGCAAAAATGTAGGAGACTAGACAATACATTGCCTCACCCTTTGTTAAAAGAAGCATAACTGTACATTTATTTCAACAGGCAACGCCAAAAAATTGCTGTTCAGACACTGACTTTCAAGTCACCGATGTCAAAAGTTTAAATAAGCTAAAGAGATCTAAAATATCCCCTAGTTAAAACTAAATTTGGTTAAATTTTGGTTATTTTGCAGATGGTCTTACTAAGTTTATATGGGGGAAAACACAATTTAAAAAATTTTTTGGTCTACCTGCGGGTTGATGACTTAATATTGTGGCAGATCACTGGTATTCAATAATTTCTCATGCTATCTTATAAAATAAAATAAAAAATAAAGATTTTAAAATGAAATTAAAAAAGTACATCCCAAATTTCAAAGTGCAGGGAAAAGGTACATGTATTAAATTTTATGAACTTTTTCAAATACTTTTCAAAAAATTACACTACATAGATCATAAAATGCTTACTGTATTAAAAAAAATGATGCTTGTGTACAGGTTGGTTTTTGGGCCCCTGGCATTTTTTATTTGACCAACAAGGTTGGGCCCCTCATAATATTTATTTCTACAACTTCGTCATGATAATAATACAGCCTAGCGAATAAGGGCCCCCTGGTTTTTAAAGCACCTGCAACAGGGTTTTCCCCCCGGTGGTTTGTCTCAACCTTTAACTATAAAATAAAAAAATATTAAAAATTTTTAATTTTAAAAATATTAGATATGATATACATAGAATTACAATTATTACTTAAATTTTTAATGAATGTACATGAAAAGCCCAAATTGTGCATTAGCTCTTTGGGCTACTTAATTCTAGACACATGGTAAAAAGTTATGGTTGATAATTTATAAAATAATAAAAGGGGATATCTAAGTTATAAAAATTTGAAGATAAGTTGAACATATCAATTAATTGTAGAATCAACTAATTGATGGTCAAATTTTGAAAATTAATTGCTTGCAGTTGTTTTTGGGGCATTATAATGTAAGTGTTGTGGGAAAAAATTATAAGATGTAAATTCATAACAGGTTTTTTCAATTGATTATCAGGGTTTTGTTTGATTATTCTACTTTTGGGAATGTGATATTTTTAAAACTTTGGGGAGGTGGTTTTTTTAGCATCGTTTTTAATTGGGGTAATAGGGTTTCTTTGCAATGACAGGTTAAATTTCCAAAATTTGTTTTATATGCATTGAGTTTTTACATGTGTTAGATGGACAGGGAACATCGAGGGTGATCTGTGTCTGTGTTATGGTCATGTGTCCTGTTAAAAATTGGAAAGGAAAGTTGAGTGGGGGTTAAATTTGCATAGCGTGTTCTATGATGTAATAGGCACAGAAAAAAGTATGGATGTCTTTTTGGTGACATACTTACTGCTAGGTGAACAGGGCAGCGGGTGTAGGAAATGCCCAACATTTCACCTGTGCCGAAGATCAATCCCAGACCTTCACTGTGTGAGCTGAGGATGCTCCCAAAGAGCCACAAGCCCCGCAAGGTGTTAAGGATTAATTTTGTCACAAATTTACGGGCTAAGGGCCCAGTGGCCTGGCTGGCAAAGCTCCCCTTCACATGCTGAGGGTCCGGGTTCGATTCCCGGCAAGGGTAAAAAACATTTTGACGCTTTTCCCTTCACCTGTTGTCCTGTTTACCTAGCAAGTAGGTACCTGGTGTTAGTCGACTGGTTTGGGTCGCATCCGGAGACAAGATTGAGGACTCCAATGGAAATCAGACAGTCTCTCGATGATGCACTGCCTTTCTTGGGTTATCCTGGGTGGCAAACCCCTCTGGGGTTAAAAATCCGGAACAAAATCTTATATAATTTCCCAGACAATTTCCCAGTATGTACTACTATATTGTTCCCATTACTATTATTCTTTACTGAAAAGTGCTAAAACCGTAGGGTTATAGTACATGTGAAAAGGGTAAAAGGGGAGGCAATCAGGTTTGACCCAAGGAGTGCAGCTAGCTCTAACTCCCTGGATCAAGAGCCCATTACAACATCAAGGCCCTTTGGGAGGACTTAAAGAGAATTTCCCGACTTGTCACCGTTTAACATTACATAAATATCCTGTTTACTAACCAGTATTTGGGTCACATTAAGAGTGAGTCAATATCTAATATTCATACACAGCACTGATGCTTTCCTATATACAAGTCTCACCTTTCTGAGGTCCACCAATAAGAATAACAGCTTTAAGCATCATTCTGCGTGACACGTCAACCACTACTACTACTGCTGCTGCTGCGCCAAGTGCTGCTGCTGCTGCTGCTGTTAGCTCAAAGGGTTGTCACTACGAAGCTAAATAACTTTATTCAGGTAAAAGTACACATAAAAACAGTTACATAAATAGTCATACAAAAAAGCATATGTAAATTACCTAGGATAACCTCAAAAAAAGTCAAAGTGACTTATTTCCATTGGGGTCCTTGTAATATCTTATTTAGAGCCTAGCTCATATGAACCCTCTGTGGTGTACCTCTGTAACCTCAGAACCTGGACTACATTACTATTATAATCATAGACAAGCGCTAAATCCACAAGGGTCATACAGCGCTATTCTCTGACGTGGACTACGGCGACGCAAGATAAAGATAAGATAAGATTTCTTCGGATTTTTAACCCCGGAGGGTTGCCACCAAGATAACCCAAGAAAGTCAGTGCGTCATCGAGGACTGTCTGTCTTATTTCCATTGGGGTCCTCAAATATATATACTGGGAGGGAATTACCTTACCTGGGGAGGGTTCGGGGGGCAACGCCCCGCGGCTCGGTCTGAGACCACACATACACATACCACATACACATATGAGATTAGTGAAGAAGCTGGAGGACCAAGCGTGTATAACAGGAAGGGCACTGCAATGGATCAGGGGAAAACCTGACAGGGGGGCAAAAAACGGGTCATGGTCGTGATGAGGTTCACAGTGGGCGCCTGTGACGAGCGGGGTCCCGCAGGGATCAGTCCTAGGACCAGTGCTATTCTTGGTATATGTGAATGACATGACGGACGGGATAGACTCAGAAGTGTCTCTGTTCGCAGATGATGTGAAGTTAATGAGGAGAATCAAATCGGATGAGGATCAGGCAGGACTTCAAAGAGATCTGGACATGTTTTTTCCTGGTCCAGCAACTGGCTTTGGAATTTAATCCCCCCCAAAATGCCAAGGCATGAAGATGGGGGAAGGGCAAAAAAACCGCAGACAGAGTACGGGCTGGGGTGGACAAAGACTAAAAACCTTTAAAAGGAAAAAGCCCGGGGTGGGAAAACCACCAACCCGTTTTCCGGAAGCAAATCAACAGATAACTGCGGAAATATGGGCAAAACTCAAACCTAAGATTACGTTCCGATACCAATAAAATCGTTCAAGACACTGACCCGTGTCCCTCAGGCCCATACTAGAGTATCGGCACCTTTGGAACCCAAAACCGGTCAACCCGTCGAAATTAAAAAAAGGTTATTTAAAAAGCTAAGGGCCCGTCCTACGACGAAAGGTTAAAAATGGCCCTGACAACACTGGGGGACAGGGGGGTTAGAAACAAAAAACGACATACAAATACTGGGGGGAATCGACAAGGTAGATAGTGACAGGATTTTCCCGAGAGGGGGACACAGAAAAAAGGGGGGCACAATTGGAAGTTAAAAGGGCTCAGATGGCCCAAAAAGGGATGTTAGGAAAAATTTTTTTCAGATGGGGTAGTCAGGAAGTGGAATAGTCTGGAAGTGATGTAGTGGAGGCAAAAAAGGCTAATAGCTTTTAAGAAGGGAGGGTAAAGCTCATGGAGCGGGGAAGGGAAGGGACCCAGTGGGGACAGTGAAGAGGCGGGGCCCCAGGGGGGGGGATCTCCCCCCTGAAACCAAAATTTGGGTGAATTGGGTGATGGCTTGACGGGTTTATCTTAATCCATATTTTAGGAATTTAAATTTTTTTGTTTGGGATAAAAAAGGGGTTAAAATTTCAACCTTAATAACCCTAGTGAACGGGTGGGCCCCTTTAAACCCAAACCTTTTCCCTTTTCTCTACTTTTATGAAAATCTTCCCATTTTCCACACAGGGAAATTAAATAAAAATTGATGCTAGGGGAGACTTGTTTGTTTTATGCTCAGCAAGGAAGAGGGCTGTAACATTCCTTTCACTGACTTTGAACTTGGGGCACAATTTTGGGGAAAAATCCCCACCGGGAAATGGTATTACCTACAAATCCCAAAAATTGCTGTGTCAGTACCGGGCCCAAACCTTTTTCCCAAATTTATACAACATGAGCTATGTAACTGGGGGGCCCCCAAAAACTTGGACCAAAAACCCCCATCTTTTCCCATTCCTAAGCCCAATCAAAAAAAAATTTTTTTCCCCAATATCTCTTACTAGCTGTTTTGTAAAACATTTGAGGGGGATGTTTCCCCCAAACGTCTCATGTCCCCGAATCAAACTTTTTTTTCCCCCCCCGGTTTTAGGGTTTAAAAATGCATGGAAGGAGTGTGCACCTTGCATTCCCCCTTTCTCCTTTGCACATGACGCTCATACACTCCCTTTCCCCTTGCCCTTTAAAATTTTTGTTTTTTATGTTCCCAAACCCCCAAAGTAATCATTTTTTAATTTTCCAGAATGGATGTTGGAGGACTTCCCCCGGGGGGTTAAATTTTTCCTGTCCAAAAAAAAAGTCTTCTGTTGGGAAATAAGGGTAGATAAAAAAAAATGATTTTTTTCAATGGGGGGCGGGTTTTTTGGCAAAAAAGCGTATTTTTTGATAATATACCTACTGTCTTTGAGTTTTTTTTGGGGTATTTGTTGTTTTTTGTTTGGAATTTAAGACTACTGTCAAGGGGGTTTCCCCGGGAATTTTTTCCCCCTGTGAGTTTTTTGATTTAACCATTGACTTTTTGTTAAGGGGAAAATTTGTAGCTTTTTTTCCAAACTGAATGAATAGGTTTTTCAGTTTGAGAAGGTTTTTTGTCTTCATCCATGTTGATACTGTGGCCCATTAACTGTGTTGGCTAGTATGACTGGATTTGGGTGGAAAAACATATGTTTTTTCTGCAAATAATATGGGTTTGAGTAGTTGTGATGCCCCCCGGTGGGGCGTTTTTTTTAAATGAGGGGAATTTTTGGGGGACCCCAGGACACTTTCTTGAGGGGCTCCACTGTAATTTGTTTGTGGAAGAGTTTTTCTCCATTTTGTAAAGTACTGGCTTTGTTGCTAAAAGGGGGGACTTTAGGTAGTTGGGGGGGGTGCCCCCCAATACCATAGTGCGCTAATTTTGTGAGCAATAAATCATGGTTTGAAAAATTTATATCTTTTTTGCCCCCAAAACCCCCCCCCCCGGGGAAAAATAAAAAAAATTTCAGAGGGAAAAAATGGGGCCAGGGGGGGGGACCCCAAAATTTAAAAAAAGAGCAAGTTACAAAAATTTAACTCCCCCTGGTCCCAAACATGACAAAAAAACAAAGGTATTTGCAGATTACAGAGGGGATATATAGGGTCCAAAAAGGGCCCCCAAAAAATTTAAAAATGAACAAGGGAAAAAAGGTAATTAATTCACTAGTTACAAGGTAATGAATCATGTAAGTAAATTTACTTACGTCTGTACATGGTTGCACTCATGAACAAATTATAAAGCAATGAGCAATCTATTAGTCTAGACCCAGCCACAACTGTAATGAGTTATTGGTGCAAATTTTAATTGTTGGGTCACACACACACATATACATATACACATACATATATACACACACACATACACACACATACATGTATAAAACATACACACATACACATACACACATGTACATACACCACACACGTGTCAATGCTTTTTTACAGGGAGCAAAGTCAGGGTATTTTTCAGAATGGTCTGTAATATACCACTGTGGATAAAATACTTGCATATCTTGAACATTTCTGAATGAGTAGTCTCTGAATTCATTAATTTTTCGCCTCAGTGCATAATGACGCAGGTGTGACAATAATCCAACTGGCAAAGTTTACATCTTGTTTGGTCTACATCTGGTGGTGGTGATTTAACCTGCCAAAGATACTTGTAACCCAGCCGAGGCGGGCGGTAGTGACACCCAAAGTCTGCTTATTTTGTTGGATGCACCATAGACATGTGGCTCCTCCTGCATGATAGAATGATGATAGATGGACTGACTGTGTCAAACCCCCTGATCTTAAGTCAAAAAAAATTCAGTTGAAGTTCTTTTCGTATTATTGTTCTCAAACTGCTAACTGACAAGCCAAGATTGAATCTATCCCCTCTTTGAAAGCATAAACTTAGCCAATTTATCAGTTCTATCGCATCTGAAGACCAATGTGAGATGGAATCCACAGCATGTGCACCCCTGACTAATCATGGTCGACTGTATCAAATGCTTTGCTTAGGTCTATGAAGATTCCCAGCGGGACTTCTTTCTTCTCAAGTGCGGTGTATATTAACTCTAACATGTGTTTAAGCATCGTTTGTGTTTTCTTGTTAGTCCTGAATCCAAATTGACAGGGGTTGGATAATTGTGTGAGACGAGGTAGGAATAGATCTGTCTATGAATTAATTTTCGAAGATTTTAGAAAGCAGTGTAAATTTGAGATTGGTCTATAATTATTCAAGTCAGTTTGGTCATCTTTGTGGATCGGGTGACCTAGCTTTTTTGGGGTTTATGGGAAGGTAGAAGATTCAATGGATTATTGAATAATGCTGTATAATTGGTGACATAGTGAAGCTTTTTTATACATAAGGGTGGTAAGCTGTTTATGTCTCCTGCTTTGTTTTTAAGGGTGTTGATTAGAGCGAGACTTCAATTGAGTTGGTAGGAGCTAGGAATAGTGTATCTGGGTAGGTTTGGGGGAGGGTAGTCTGTTGGACGGTGTTCGAGCTTGGGATTTTACTCTAGATTCTTTCCCATGGTGGAAAAAAAATTAAGTCTGTTTGCTGTCTCAGTTGGTAGAGTGGGTTCTCTGTTTTTTATAATTTGATGGATTGTTCGTGGATATCTTTTTATTTCCTAAATTGCAGATAGTTTTTCCAGGTCTTTTCATATCACCTTTTACGGTCTGGAGTCTTTCTCATAATACAATTTTTTGGATCTTCTTATCAGGCTAGTAAGGTTGATGAGTGGCGTGTGGATTGTTCTCTGGTTATCGACCCCTTCTGTATTTTTTTCATATTGGTGCCTCTTGTTTATTTTGGGTTTAAGGATGTGGGTGTTAGGGCAAAGTCTGTTATAGAGGGTTGTGTGTTTTCCAAGAAAGTTCTTGATGCTTTCATTAGTATCTGAATATGTTTCTAATTCATTAAACCAAATCAATGTTCGTCATAGCTGATATAAAATTATTAACAGCTGACTCATTATGTACTGAAGGTAACTTTGCAATTTCTTGGGGCAAAATGCCTAGGTTAGTTATGGAAAGGTAGGGTAGTGGTCTGTGGTGTTTTCTGTGATTATGCCTGATTTTAGGGGGATATAGTGTTAGTCAGATGTGGTCTAGTAACGAGTACTATTCTCAGAGATTCTTGTAGGTTTGAATTTTGGGTAAAAAGTTGCTCATAGTGTTTTTTGGAATTAGTTCCTGAGGGGGGTGGTCGAAAGTTATTTTGAAAACTCCCCGGGCAGCAAAGTCTTTTTGGCTAATGATTATCAGGTTTCCAGTTTTTCCTAAAAGGGGGGATGTTTACTGTGATAATTGTAGATGTTTAATCCTTGGGTTTTTTAGGCTTTTTTTTTAAAGTAGCTATTATATTTTCCATGTTCATCCCTTGGAAAAGGTTTTTTATACATTGATTGATCTTAAATATATTGCTGTTCCCCCCCTCGCTGGTCTTCCCCCCAGTTGGTGGATGAACCTGGGATGGCGCACCTGAGTATCAGGCTTCGCCGGGGCTCAGTGATGTAGATTGACATTTGGTCAGGGGTTGGGAGGCGGGGGGCATCATAATGTTTGCTCAAAGATCTAACATTGTAATTAAATTGAATAAAACCCCTAATACTTCAAGCTTCCCCAAATAAACCTCATCAACAATGACCCCCCCGGCTGTTTCCAAAAAAAATGAACAACCTTCTGCTACCTTCATAACTAAGCCCAAAATCTCTGAAAAAGGCCTCATTATTACCATATCTGAAACCCAAATTTTAATTGTATTATATTTTAACTACCAAAACATTGTACACTTTAACATGCATTGAAATAAAAAAATTATTATTATTATTTTTCCACACAAACGGTATAATAATACAAACAAACACAGACCACTCCCCCCTTTTTCTAACCAATAAAAATTCCCCCAAACTTTTCCATGACAGTCATCAGTAAAAATTTTTTTATCGGGGGCATTGGGGAAAAGGTACAGCTAATATTGACCAAAAAGTTAAAACTTTTATAAAACCCAAAATTCTAAAATATGCATTGTCCAATCAAAAAACAGATCACAGCAGAGATTAAACAGCCCATGGCTAACAAATATATCCTCAATCCATTGATAAAAACCCAAGAAAAAATTTAAAACCCGATTATAAAAACTGACAAAAGATAAGCAATACTACAAAACTTGAAAACAGACCAAATGTATTATTTTATTTTTTAACACATGGGCCGATTCCCCCCAAGGCAGGTGGAAAAAGAAAAACTTTATCATTTCCCCATCACTGTCTTGCCAAAAGGGGTGTTTTACCTACATTTAAAAAAAACTGCAACATTAACCCTCCTTCAGGTCCCCACTGCTTCCCACCCCCGAACTCAAGTCCGGCCTGGGGTTTCCTGAACCTTCATAAATGTTATTTTTACCCAACACGCGTTTTAAAAAAACCATATGCCTCCATTCACCCTATCAAATACCCCCACTTGCGGGAACCCAACCCCCTCCAAAAATTCCTTTACCCCCCCCCAACCTTTCTCCCCTACCCCCCTTTTCCCCCCCACTAAAATTTTCACTCCGAAGTCACTCTGTCCTTCCATTCTCTTTGCCAAACCACCTCAACCCCCCCTCAGCTCTTGGAAACTTTGGAACCCCCGCACCTCCCCAATTTTCCAAACCCCAAATTCTCTCTTATTTCACCCCCCAAATTGACCTCGAAGACATCCCCCACCCCCAGCCTTCCCTCGTTGCAAATTCATCACCCATCTTCACCCCTATAAGAGCGGGTTAACATCCCATACATTCCTCTTTATTTCCCATAGACAAGGTTCTTTGTCTCCACAGACTCAAGTCCCTCCCCTTTTTCCCCCCTCATCAATTCTAAAAAAATATATTTATTGAAAAAAGGTGTTAAAAAAGGACCCAAACCCTTTCCAAATTTTGGGCCTAAAAAGCAAAACAAAATAAACTTAGCAAACAGATGAACCTAAATACACCTATAGACATGGCCAACAAACTGTCTTTTTACTCTGGATCAAACAAAAAAAATTCCAGTCAAATATCACCAGCTCCTCATTGGCAAATACCCCAAAAACAGTATTATATCTAGCTCCTACTTTCTACTAAGTCTCCTCTCTTAAAAAAAAAAATCAAGTCTAAATAACTTACCATTCATATATAAAAAAAGCTCTTCTGTCCCCATTATTCAACACTGTTTAACAAATCTGTTTAGTCCTAAACCTTCCCCATCTATACTAAGACAGCAAGGGGCCCGATCCTCAAAGGAGGTGATTAAAAAGTCTGAACAACTATAACCTACATATCAAATTGCCCTTACTTTCTAAAAAATTAAAAAAAAATAATCAAAGACTTTCTCCCGGGAAAAATTTGGGAGGTTTGGGTTTCCAATTAATTAATAATTTGGGTGAGGTAAGGGGACTTAGTAAGAGGTTGCCCCTCACCCTACCACTCTCACAAATTAATAAATTTTTTAAACATTAATGTAAATAATTATAAAATAATGGCCGATATACACCAATTGACCATCGAGAACGCCTGATTCATTGCACAATTCAGCCCAGTGTTCAAGAAATTCATTATGGCGCCCCCCTTTTTTGCGTCCTCCCCTGTTCCCCCCCCCTTTCATAAAATTTCTCGGGGGGTCCAAATCTGTGCATCACATTTTAATACTACTCAATTTTTATATTATTCATTTATACATGCTGAATTTAGGAAAATTCAAAATTTTCCACCTTATATCCAACAACATACAAACCCCCTTTTGGGGGTTTTGCCCAAAAAAAAAATACGAATGATGCTATTATACAAATGCTTGAACTAATATTTTTCCCTCGATAAAAATGAATATCCACGGGGGCCCAAAAAAACCCCCGACTTTGCTCCCGAAATAAAGCATTGCCACGTGTGTGTGTGTGTGTGTGTTTTTTGTGTTTGTTCCATTTTGTCCTATGCCCTGTCGATTGAAAACTGTGCCTTTTTTTGGTGGTGTGTGTATGTTTTTTTGCATGTGTAATTTGTTCATGATTGTAACTATATATGAAGTGATTATGATTCATTCCTTTGTAACTTGTCATGATTGTAACCAGTTCTGCCTGGATCATTACCTTTTTAACTTGTCATGATTGTGACCAGCTCTAGTTCATTCCCTTTTTTTAACTTGTCATGAGTGACCAGCCTACCTGGGCTCATTACCTTTTTAACTTGTCATAATTGTGACCAGATCTTTTTATTACTGCTGAAATTTTTCAGCTATCAAAACTTTGGGGCCCCGTCAATGGACCAATTTTGTACCTCTGTAATCGCTACCCCCACAGGATGGGTAGGGGTGCATAATAAAAATTTAAAAATAAACTAACTCTTCATTGACCTGGAAAAACATTTGATGCAGGGGCCCCAATCCCCCGCCCCAAAAAAAAACCATTATAATCATTGGCTTTTGATTATCTAAAATCTTATTTTTAAAAATAGACACCAGTATGTACATATACAAAAAAGGGGTCAACTGCCCATCCAGCCTGTGTTCGGGTAAAGGGAGTGCCCCGGCCCCCCTCTTTTTCATCTACATCAATGATCTCCCAAGCATCTCAATTTTTTTAAAACCCGTTCTTTTCCCAAGACGACACTACTTATGTCTACTCCCACTAAAACCCAATTTTTGAGACACTTTAAAAAACGAGCTACTAAAAATAAAACAGTGGTACCTCGAGTTACAATTTTTTTTTCATTCGGGAATGCTGTTCAAGTCCATTCCAAAAAAAAATTTCCCCCCCAAAAAAAAACCCATAATGAAAAATAGACTACCCTTTTTTCCCCCCCCAAAAAATTCCCCCAAAAAATTTTTTAAAAAAAAAATAAACTTACAAAAAGGGCGATTTTGGGCCATCGTAACTCGACCCCCCTGTACTTGGATAAACCAACAAACTCCTCTCAACAAAGAAAAAACATACTTCATTTTTTTGGGGGAAACAAAACCTTAAACCCCCAAATTTAAAAAAATTCATACAGTGGTACCTCGGGGTTCGATCCCCCCAAAATGCCCTTTTTTATGTAAGTTTTTTTTTAAAAATTTTTTGTAAGTATTTTTGGGGGAAAAAACTAGTCTTTTTTTTCCAGGGGGAAAAAATTTTTAAAATGGCAAAAGTTTAAAAAAAAAAATTCGTAACTCGAGGAACGGGGGAAGTAAATTTGGGGGGTCTTCACCTTGACTGTAATCTTAAGCTCACAATACAGTAGTCCCTCTTTTTAAAAAATATTAACCCTTCCCCAAAAAAGATGTACTATCATACCTCAAAACTATCATTTTTTCGTTTTTAAAATAGGGGGTTTTTTTAGGGGCTGTAATTTACCCCAAACCCCCGGAAAACAATTTTTTTGTCCCTTGAACTTTCCCCCCACAGCTATAACACAGACACTATCTCCATTTTTTTTGCTCTCTTTTCCCAAAAAGTCTTTCCATCCCCTAAAAATTTCCCCCCCCTTTTTTTAAAAAATTTGGTTTCCCCCAGCCTTGTCTTTTTTTGAAAATATTTAATTATTATTATAATCAAAAGAAGCACTAAACCACAAGGGTTATACAGCTGATAAAAAAAAAGAGATGGTTGATTGAAAAGCTACCTCGCACATCAATCCACTACATAATTCCAATTCCTGCATCATGTCTTTTCACAATTTCTTGTTTGATAAATTTTAAAATTTTTATAATCAGGGGGGGAAAGTAAACCCGTAGGGATTATACAGCGCCTGTGGGGTGGGGGTTGAAGGGGGAAAGGGATTCAGACCCCCAAATTTAGAGAACTAGAGCACAGATCAACCCCCCATATCAAGAGCCCCCCAAGCACCCGGGAAAACCCCCCTTTTTTATTTTTTTTTTTTCAAAAAGGGCCCCCGTCTCCCCGAGGCGGGGGGGCCCCAAAAAAAAAAAAAACCCCAAAAAAAAAAAATTTTTATCATCATTCAACACTTTCACCACACTCATACATAATCACTGTCTTTGCAGAGGAGCCCCGTCGACAGCTGAAAAAGTCCCTCCCAGCTGTCCCTATCTCAAAAACCCCCCAAAATGCAGGCATTGTACTTCCCTTTTCCCCGGACTCAAGCCCCAAATAAATAAAATTTCGGGTTTTCCCCCGAACCCCTTTTTACCTTTTCCCCCCTCCCTCCAACAGATCGTCATGTCCCAAAAACCATTCGTCTCCATTCACTCCTATCAAAAACCCCACACATGCTTTCTGGAAGCCCCAACCCCCCGGGCCCCAAAACCTCCTTTACCCCTTCCCCCCCAAACCCTTTTTTGGGGGGCCCCCCCCCCGCCTTCCCCTTCCCCCCACGGGTTTTTACGCTCCCCAAAGGGGCTTTTTTACTTTGATCCATTCTCTTTTAAAAGACCAAAAACCCCCTCAAAAACCCCCCTTCAGCCCTCTGACAAATTTTTAGTAACCCCCACCTTCCCCAAATTTTCCCCCCTTTTCCCCCCTTTTTTCATAATATTTACCCACACCCCCCTTTGACAGGACATCTCCATTTTTTCCCCCAAACCCCCCCCCCTCAGCATTTCCCAAAGCTTCACCCCCTAAAAAATTTTTTTTCCCATCTTTCGTAAAAATTTCCCTTTTTTCCTCCATAAAAACCCCTTTTTGTCTCCCGAAAACCCCCAATGCACCACTCACCTTTTTCCTTCATCAATTCTATGGGTTTAAACCCCATCCTTCATAAATCCATCCGTGACACATAACTCCCAAATATCTAAAAAAATTTACTTTTTCCCCTAACCCCCCTCTCAATGTGATACCCCAATTTTTTTTTTTTTTAAATCGTTTGATACCCTCACCCCCCTTCCCCCTTATCTATTTTCCCTTTTCCCCAATTTTTTCCCCTTTTTTTCCCCCCCCCCTAAAACCTTTTTCCTTTTCTTTAAGTCTCCCATAAGCACAGTACCCCCCCAGCAAAAGAAATTTTTGTCCCCCATTTTTTAATTCTCCAAAATTTAATCCCCCCCCTCTCCCCAACACCCTAGCATTTACTTCTTTTACAACCCCCCTATAAATATATTAAACAACCATGGTGACATCACACATCCCCGTCTAAGACCTACTTTTCCGGGGAATAATCTCCTTTCTCCTACACACCCCCCCTGAGCCTCACTATCCTCATAAAAACTCTTTACAGCCTTCAAAAAAAAACTACCTATTCCCTACATTTCAACATTTGACATTGTCCCCTATCCACTCCCTTTTTTTTCCTTTTCTAAATCCATAAAGCTTTAAAAAATTCTCTTTTTTCTAAATACTGTTCACAAAAAGCTTCACTGTAAACATTTATCTCCCCAGCCCACCTTTCTGCCAATAGTTTCTTATATCTCCCCCCCAACTTCCTCCCCCCCTTGTTTTACACTTTTACCTTTCTTCTTGCGTTCCATTTTTTTTTTGTCCCATCTACCTTTTCTCTAACTGTAGCTACAACCAAAAAGATCTGATTATCCTTGCCCCTCTATAAACATGACATCCTGAAGCCTACTCATCAACCTTTTTCCCAATACATAATCCCAAAAAACTTTCCTTCGTGCTATATCATCCTTGTATATTTATTTATCCTCTTTTTCATAAAAAAATTATTACTTATTACCAAACCTCTTTCTACCAAGCTCAATTTGGCTCCCCATTTTCATTTCCCCCCACCCAAAAATTTTCTACTCCATCCCAACATTTTTACCCCTTTAGCATTAAGATCCCCCACAATTACCCTCACTTGGTTAAAACCCCCCCACTGCATCTTTAAACCATGATGACCTGGTAGTGCTTAAACGTAGATCTATTTTTATTTTTATGCCTCAAATTTGGCATGATTGGCCTGGATGCCGGTCAGTATAGAATGAGTCTTAAGACTTAGTGTGAGCAGTAAAAAAACTGGGACTACAGTGGATCCCCGGTTTTCGTTATTTATTCGTTCAAATGCTGTTCAAGACCGTTACCAAACGAATTTGTTCCCATAAGGAATTGAAATTAGATTAGTCCTTTTTACCCCCCAAAAAACACTTACAAAACACTTCAAAAAAAACTTACATAATTGTTTGAGTTTGGGCTGTACGTAAACCGGGGGCCCTGATTATACCTTTGGGGACCAGTTCAATTGAGCGCCAGCTAGAGCAAATAGTGTGGCAAACACCAGGGATTCACTGATGTCATGTCTTTAAACTCCTTTAAGAAAGTGATGTTGACTCAGAGTTTGGGCTCTGAGATGGATGTAAAAGTGGTAAAAAAAAAAAAACTCAATAAAACCCCCTGTGAAAAAAACCTTTCATTTCTGATCCCCTATTTCATCCTCCAGAATGTCAATAACCTATCAACATTTAAAATGTATTCAGCAGGCTGGGTGGGTGGGTGGCTGGTTGGGTGGGGGGGCTGGGTGTGGCTGACCTACAGTGGTCCCCGACTTACGATTTTTTCATTCCCGAATGTGTTCAAGTGCCATTACCAAAAATTTATCTCCCTAAGAAATGATGTAAAAAACGCTAGTCCTTTTAGACCCCCAAAATTTCACTTACAAAAGCATTTAAAAAATCAACTTAAAAAAGGGTGTGTTTGGGGACCATCTAAGTCGGTACCACTTCTTTTCTGTCTCTCTGTCTATATCTCTGTCTCTCACAGGGACACATAAGTACAGTTATTATAAAATTAAATTACCTAGGATAAAAAAAATTGACAAAATGCTATACAGTGCTTCTAGATATAAGACAAGCATGACTGGCAAATTCGCATTTTTCTTGCTCGGAATCCCGGGGGGGGCTCGTAAACTAACGGTTCGAGCCGCTCCTGGGAAAAAAGAAAAAAGCAGGGCGGGAAAAATAAAACACAGGCAGACAGAAATACAGACACACACAGGCAGAAAAATAAGCAGAGCAGACTGATAATAAGCAGAGCTAGACAGACATTTTGTGTTAACAGGAAAAAAAATAAAGCCAGGGTTCCTGGGCAGACATGCTCATCAATTATCACTGGCAGCAGTTTACTGACCTTGTCATAACCCATGCTTAAAGGGGTTTCAAAATACTCAGCATGTAAAACATTTGGGACCTATAAATACTTTGTAGTATGTATATATTTATAGACAATAGTAAATGACCAAGGCGTTGAAAATGTTCCCGTTGGTTTTGACTTTTGAGTACTATTTTTTTCCTAATATTAGTGTCAGAACAAAAATTTATGAAATCACAAGAACTATTATAAATTGTAATTATTAGAACATAAAAAATATATAAATTAAAATAAAAACGAAAAAAAAGGGAC
>WNWK01027371.1:0-26361 GCA_009830355.1 Cherax destructor
TGTTAGTGGGACGGATTGTGAAGGACCTGCCTAGTATGGGCCAACAGGCCTGCTGCAGTGTTCCTCCTTTCTTATGTTCTTATCCCCACTCAGATTTAACCCCATTAATGCACACCCTCTGCTTCCTATTGGTGAGCCATGACTCGATCCATGAAAACACTTTTCCCCCAATGCCGTGAGCAGCCACTTTCTTTAACAGTCTCTGATGTGGTACTCTATCAAAAGCCTTACTAAAATCCAAATAAACAATATCGAATTCTTTATCATGATCAACTGCCTCAAAAGCCTTACTGAAAAAAGTTAATAAATTAGTTAGGCAGGAACGGCCCCTGGTGAATCCATGTTGAGTATCATTAATCAAATTATGCCTATCGAGATGGCTTCTTATGTTATCAGCTATAATCGACTCTAATAATTTGCCTACAATTGATGTTAGACTTATTGGGCGGTAATTTGATGGTAAAGACTTGTCCCCTGCTTTAAAAATAGGAATTACATTAGCCATCTTCCACGTATCAGACACTACACCTGTTTGAAGAGATAGGTTAAAAATGTTAGTTAAGGGTTCACAGAGTTCAATTTTGCATTCCTTAAGAACCCTTGAAAAAAGCTCATCAGGGCCTGGCGATTTATTTTGCTTCAAACGGTCCATCTGTTTGATAACCATTTCGCTAGTGACTGTGATACTACATAATTTATCTTCTTCAGGCCCACTAAAATACCTAATTCTTGGGATATTATTAGTGTCTTCCTGAGTGAAAACCGAGAGAAAATTTGAGAAAATTTGAATCCATTATTGCGGGTTCTCTCTTGGAGAGATATCCTCAAGACCTTATTTATATCCCCCTTATTAATACCCATCTTCCACTTATATACCTCGATCATGTCTTCCCTCATTCTTCGTCTTACAAGTGAATGTAATTTAAGGGTCTTCAATCTTTCGTCATACGGAAGATTTCTAATGCTATGAATTCACTTTGTCATTATGGACACTCCCGAGCTTCAGAACCTTGCATTTATCTACATTGAACTGCATCTGCCACTTTTCTGACCAGGAATTGAGTTTGTCTAAATCCTCCTGAAGTTCCGTGACATCTACGTCTGAATCGATTATCCTACCTATCTTCGTGTCATCAGCGAATTTGCTCATATCACTAGTAATTCCCTCGTCAAGGTCATTTATATAAATTATAAAGCAGGGGATGCCCGGTGTGTTAGGTGTGGAGGAGAGGACAAGACGTATCATGGGTTATATTTTTGTGATCACCTGGAGGACGTCCGGTGTTGGGTGGGGGGAGTAGTGAGAGGAATGGGGGGAGGGGGGATTAATGCATTGAGGTTTAAGTGTTTAGATATAGGGAAGGGGTATCTTGGGCTTTGAGGGAACAACCTGGGGGTGTTCCGATAAGGGCTATTGCTGCAGCTATGTATAGAATGAAATGTAGGAACAGGTTATTATATGGGGAGGGGTGGGCTAGATTTTTTACTGATGGTTATAGGGAACTTACGGTGGGGGGGTTATTGGGGGTGAGGAGAGTGCTAGGATGAAAGGGGCTATTTACGTAGGATGGGGTGAGGTTGAGGGAGTGTTTGTCTTGGTTGCATTTAGGCATAAATGTTGAGTGGGGAAGTGTATGTTGTGTTGGGGGGGAGGGGGGGTTGATGGTAGATGACTCATTTTGGGAATGTGTAACTTGACTTTGGACTGGCAGGAATGGGATGCATGGAGTTGTGTGTCACATTTTGTGTGAACTCTGGGGGACTGAGGATAGGGGGGGGGTGTGGGGGGGTTTCATTGGGAGGTGGCTTTCCCTGTTTGCAGCCATTTGTTTTTTCTTCGTTTTTTTTTTCCTATGTATAGCACGGCACTTGAGATAGGATGTTGCTGCTGCAAGTTTTGAGCTAGCAGGATGGCTAGGAGTTATGAGTGGATAGTGCACGCTTGTCAGGTCCTGTGAGGCCTTGTGAGTGATGCCTGTGAGGAGCTATTGCTTTGTACAAATGGTAACTTTCAAGATAATGTTATGCATCAAGATTGTAAATATAACAGTTTGTGAGATATTTTCCTTATCATTATTGATATTGTAGTTTTTGTTATTATTCAGAGTGAAATAGGTATATTATGTACCCTGTGGGGTCTTACTAAGTTACATTGTGTTTTACCCTTGTTTTCAAGGGTTTCATTATATGAATTTTATAATGGTGTTTATAAAAAAAAACATAAGTTTTCATATTGTTAACAGTGTGTTCATTATGTAATTAATTAAGTCAGGATGATTCATGGTCCCATATCAATAATGTTAACTTGTGTTCATTCAGGATGTTCAGTGTTCCAGTTTAGGGAGTTAAACCTTTGGATTTTGTCTTTTTGTTAAAAGCATATTGATGTACTCATAGATGGTATCTTTAGTTGTACCATGGAGATGCAATGGTTATTTTGTGGGGGTTTTGGTTTAGCGATTCTTTTGATTATAATGATTGTGTGGGTTTAGGGGTTGTGTTTGTTCGAGTGATCTGTGGGTTTTTATGGTGATAAGTACTGCTTTTATTCAAGGATTGTGTGTATTCTTCCTTATGCTATGAGTTATTGTATCATGGGACTTGTTTTATTATCTCTTGTTGTTGGGTTGTGTAATGTATGATTGTACATATTTATTATTTTTATTAAAAAAAAAAATAGGTGTTGGGGTTGCAGTGTAACGTTTTCTATGTTTCATAAATCTCATCATTTTTTGTTTTTGTCATTATTGTAAGGGGGGTTTGTTTACATCCCACTGTTTGTTTTGAGCATTATGGGTGTGAGATGTTTAAGGTTTATGGTGTTTGAACCTTGTATGGTTTGTTTTGTAGTCAAGTTTTCATTTATAGAGAATGTCTTGTTAAAATTTGCTGTATACGTAAAGTCAGTTTGTGTGGGTAATTAATGTACAGTTACTTGTTATATCCTTCTGGGAGTAATTGTTAATTTTGGTTATGTTTTTTTTATTGTATTAGTACTATGTATGATGAAAATGTCTATTAAATAAAATATATAAAAAAAAAAAAGTTCTGAAAATTTCAAGGGTGGGGTGTTGGTAGGTATTAGGGAGACCAGCCCTTTTCATCTGAGGTCGTAGGAGGAGGTGGTGGGCGGGAGGATTGTTAGGGTTGATGGTGAATGGGGTGATACCCCAGTTAGCTTCATTGGCATGTATATGCCCTCGGTTAATGTACATAGTTTAAAGGGTGAGTTTATGAGGGATTACTTAGTATATGCATTACGGGGACTCCCTGAGGTAACTGTGTTAGCGGGTGACTGGAACTGCATAATTAGGAAGCGTGACGTGGAACCGAGGGGTGCCGGATGTGTACTAGCGGAGTTGCGAGACTTACTGGGAGCGGTGGGGGTTCGAGATGTGGTAGATGGTAGGAATGTCATGGTGGAACATACGTTCATAAGGAGAGGATATGCAGCACGTTTAGATCGGGTGTATGTGTCCTCGCGTATGAATGTGGAAGAGGTGCGTAACATTGACGTAGGGTTTTCAGATCATAGTGGTGTGGTGGCAGTATTAGGGTGGGTGGGTGCTGTTAAATTTTATTCAGATCTGTGGAGGATGAATGTAAGTTTGTTAAAACGGGAGGGGGATCGTGAGGGTTTTGCAGTTTGGTGGGAGGGTTTATGGGGTGGAGGCAGGGAGAATAGGGACGTGGTGAAGTGGTGGAATACGACGCCGAAGGATGCAGTGAGAGGTTATTATATGTGTGAAGGTGTGGATGAGGTGGGATATAGGTATGGGTTATAGCGTTATTTGGAGGGGCGGTTAAGGGACTGTTATGGAGGGGGAGGGGGGGGTGCCATCAGCAGGAAATAGCGTACCTTAAGGGGAGATTACGGGATATTCAGAATGATGTTTTTAGGGCGATAAGGGTACGTAGTCAATTAGAAGAGGTGTTATGGGGGGATAGGCCCTCGGGCACGGTATTACATAGGTTTCGGAAACGTAGAACAGGCATGACGCTAGCGGCGTTGACAGTGGAGGAAGAGATGGGTGGGTATCATCAGGGTCAGGTGTTATGAACGACAGAGGGGATGTGTGCTTATGCAAGGTTATGGTTTCAGCATAAATTTGAGAGTAGGGAGAGGGATGAGGTTATTAGAAGGATTGTTTTGGAGGGAATCCAGGGGAGACTGAGAGAGGAGGATAGGAAGGTGTTAGGTGGGAGGATTACGGTAGATGAGGTTTGGCAGGCGGTGCAGGGGTTGAGGATGGGGAAGGCGCCTGGAATGGATGGATTGCCTGGGGACTTCTATGTAGCTCATTGGGACGTATTGAAGGATGTTTTAGTGAAGGTGTTTAATCAGATGAAGGATAGGGGTAAAATGGAGGAAGTGCAAAGAACCGGGGTAGTGGTGTTGGTGCCAAAGGGTAGGGATAGTGATAGGTTGCAGGGGTATAGGGCTATAACTTTGTTGTGCTCAGACATAAGATCTATGCAAAGATACTGGCAAATCACATGAAAAGTGTGTTGGAAGAGGTATTGGAGGTTGGCCAGTATGGGATACCTGGACGTAGCATTAGGACGGGGCATAGGAGAATTAGGAATTTCGTGGAACATAAGGAAGGAGGCGGAGTCCTAGGATTAGACTGGGCAACCGCATATGATAGTGTGGATTGGGAAATGTTGGTTGACATTTTATCGAAGCAGGGGTTTGGGGAGGAAGTTGTGGGGTGGGTTAGACCCTTATATGATGGGGCTTTAGCAAGGGTACAAGTTAATGGGAAGTTAGGGGTTCAGGTGAGTTTAGAGAAGGGTTTGCGGCAGGGGTACCCCCTGTCGCAGATTCTTTTTGGGTGTCTGCAGGACCCATTTTATAGATTAGTTAGAGAGGGGGTATGGGATGGGGACGGGTGTGGGGGTTGTGAGACGGGCATAGTAGGATATGCAGATGACACGACCATATTGATAGGGAGTGGTGAGGTGTTAGATAATGTTAATAGGATTATTGGGGTTTTTGGTGGGGCTACTGGCATGTGCATCAACAGGGCGAAATCGAAGTTATTGGAGGTAGGTTCATGGGTGGGAAGGCCATTGGGGAGGAGGGGAGGGTGGATGTGTGTTAATAGTATTAAAATTTGCGGTGTTATTTTCAGTCATTGTAGTGATTTGGCGAGTGGATTAAATTCGGAGGAAGTGGTGAGTAAAGCACTTGGACGGTTAGGTGGTTTTAGTCCGGGTGAGGTCACATTGTTGCAGCGTGCAGTGGTGGTTAATGTTTTAATTTATAGTAAACTTTGGTTTGTGGCGGCTGTATATCCTCTCCAGGAGTGTGATATAGGGTGCTTGCTTGCAAGGGTTTATAGATATATTTGGAGTTATGGGAGGCACTGGTTGGCTCGTGAGGTTGTGACGGCTGGGGTGGGGGGTTTGGGGTTGATTCCGTTGAGAAGTAGGCTTCAAAGTTTATTTGTTAAGCAGGAATTTTTGGTGGGAGGGGAGATAGGAGGCAGGAGGGTTGGTAAGGTCATGAGAGAGGTACGTAGGTGATGGAAGGGTAGGGATTTGTTGTGGTGTGAGGATCTATTGAGGTATCTTTTAGTAGTTAGGGAGCCTGGGAGAGTTAAGGTGAGAAGGTTGGATAGAGTGGGGAAAGGGGGAGGGTAGTGCAGGGAGAAGGTATTTATCCAATGTATAATTGGAAGTTGGTGTGGTACTGGATGAAGAGGCTGAGGGTACTGCCAAGGGTTCGAGAAACAGGGTATAGGTTTTTATTGGGAATTTTGGCATCTCGGGCACAATTGTGCCAGATGGGAATAATAAGGGAGGGGTTCTGCCTGAAACGTGGCGGTCTTGAGACTGCGTATCATGTAGTTTATTTTTGCGAGGAGCTGGGTGGGGTTAGGGAATGGTTTAGTGGAGTATTGAAAAGGGTAGGGACGGGGGGTTTGTCGACCATAAGAGCTTTAAGTATAGATGTGGGGGTTTGTCCTGAGGATGTACGACGGGCGGTAGCGTATTTGGTGGTAGAATTCATGCATATTTCGTGGAGCATGAGAGAGGCCCCGGGTGACGTCTGCATTAGAGCTTCGGCGGCAGGGTTTTACAGGACTCGGTGTCGTAATCAAGTGGTTTATGAAGGGAGATGGTGTAAGGCTTTTCCTCTGGGATATCGGAATCTTACTGTCACAATTTTATTAGGGAAAGGGGAGGGTGCGGTAGACGAGTGAGAGGGTTGGTCAGGGTAGCTGGAGGTGGGGGTGTTCAAAGAGTGTGTGTGGCTGTATCTAGGGTTTTTTTTATGGGGGTGTCAGGGGATAGGTGGGTGGTTTGGTTTTTGATGCTTCATCATTCAGGCAGTTTCTATGTGGTTGTCTGGCGGCTTTTTTAAAACGTCTGTGGGTGTGGGGGGACTCGGTAGTAGATGGGGGTAGGTTTGGGGGTGTCAGGGGTATCTCACCTGTTCCTTACCGTGGGCGTCAACACGGCGTGGAGGCACCTCCTGTGTGTGGAGCCAGGTTTTTTTCCATGAGTACTGGTAAGACAGGTTCCCATGACCTAGAATGTATGTTGGGTGTGTGTGAGTGTGGTGTCTGTGTTGTTTTTCATGTGATGGTATAACATTGTAAAGTTTAGGTGAGATGTTTTGTATGGTACTGTGAGGTAATGGGGTTTTTGTAACTTTCATTTTTAGTATGTCAATGTTATGTTATAGGTCCTGTGGGCCTTGTATTTATATGTATTGTACATATGGTTTTAAAAAGTTGTGTAGGGGATGCTCACAGTGCATCGTTTAGGTTTCCAGGGTACATGTGTTTTAGGCACTTAGGGGGGGGGGTTAGATGGGTAAGATAATTGGAGTTTTGAGAAATGACTACCATGTTTGATATGACATGTTTTATTTGTTGGAAGTTTCCTTTATCTTTTTGTCAGGGATATATATGTTCATATTGTTTTGTGATATACTTTCTTTGTGGAGTGGAGCAATAAAGACGTTTTGTTTGTAAGGTCATGTGTAGTGTTTTAAGTTAGTATATTTAGTTGGTTTAGTGTATAACACTTTTCATTACAATTTTTCATGCCGTTTTGGCTGTGTGGCCGAATTGGCCCTTTCTAGTGTTTACATTCTAAGGCATTTAATACGATTTTTGTGTAATGTTGATGTTTAACCTCTTGTTATGAGGTAAGGTTTTGGTAAATGTTATTGTACATAACTTGTTTTTAAATAAAACAAATAAAACAAATACCCCTGTACCTCCTGTTGGTGCCGGTTCGTCACTTGCTTCAGGTACCGGGGTTCTGACCGGCTTTTTTGACATATCTGACCTTCACTCTTCTCTGACCTTGATTCCGGCTTCTCCCTCGACGGTGCGGCAATTTTCGGATCGCTCGCCCGCCCGCCACCCATCGGACCGCCCCCAGTCCCACATCCAAACGACCAAGACCCTTACATGATGATTCGACACTTCCTTCTCGTTCATCTCAGAATTGACCAGCACATCACGCACTCCCCTTAAACACTTTGTTTCACACTACTCAATGGACAAAGTTTTTTTACTCTAAGACTGACTACTCCAACTACCTATCTTTCCAATCATAGTATTGGTAAAACTCTCCTAATCCATGTAGGTAAAGATATCTCATTTCACGCTCTCAAGAGCGACACTTGCATCATCACGGTCCAGAATGCTGGCCAAGCTCGTGATCTTTCTCTTCTTACGACCATAGATACTCCTATCACTATTGACAAGCATCATTCTCTTAATTCTTGTAGTGGTACTATCATTTTACCCCACACCATTGTCCAACGGAATTTCCAGACATGTGGTGATGACATTTTGGAGCAGCTTGAGCTCCAAGTACTCCCTATCCTGAAGGTTGACACTTTTGTCCTCCCTGCCAATAAGCGAAGATCTTATCCTTGCAATATAGCTCCTTTAACGTTTGACTGCCGTGAACTCCCGACCTTCGGTCTACATTGCAGGTCAACGTTTACAAGTTCGAAAGGTGACCCCTACACCACAACAGTGTAGAAACTGCTGGCGTTTTGGTCATCCAGCTGAACCTTTGGATTTTAAGTCTTTCTGTTAAAAGCATATTGTGAGACATCTTGTAAAATGACAATGTTTATTTTGTGTCATGTCTGAGTAAGCATAATGAAAAACAAATCGATGAATAACTTATAGGAGCTTGTGTGCAACATTTTGATACTGTGTTAGAGATTTTTTTTTTTTTTTTTTAGATATCTTACTTTATATTGTGTCTTTCGTTGGGTGTTACTATGAGTTAGCAGGTATAGTATGGACATATATTTTTGTGGCGAGCGAGTGGGGTTCTTTTGACGTCTTGCAATTATTTCATTGTGTTTATGGGGAAGAGGGGGGGACATGTATCATGGTGAGCTGTACGTATGATTGTGTATGCAGTCATAGATGGTTTCTTTAGTTGTACCAAGGCGATGTAATGGTTATTTTGCGTGGGTTTTGGTTTAGCGCTTCTTTTGATTATAATAATTGTGTTGGGTTTTGGGGATGTGTTTGTTCAAGTGATCTGTGGGTTATTATTGTGATAAGTCCTGTTTTTATTCAAGGATTATGTGTATTCTTCCTTATGCTATGAGTTAATGTTTCATGGGACTTGTTTTATCATCTCTTGTTGTTGGGTTGTGTAATGTATGATTGTACATATTTATTATTTTTATTAAAAAAAAATAGGTGTTGGGGCTGCAGTGTAATGTTTTCTATGTTCCATAAATATAATCAATTTATGTTTTTGTCATTATTGTAAGTGGGGTTTGTTTACATCCCACTGTATGTTTTGAGCCTTTTGGGTGTGAGATGTTATTTAAGGTTTACGGTGTTTGAACCTTGTATGGTTATTGTTTTGTAGTAAAGTTTTCATTTATAGAGAATGTCATGTTAAAATTTGCTGTATACGTAATGTCAGTTTGTGTGGGTAACTAATGTACAGTTACGTGTTATATCCTTCTGGGAGTAATTGTTAATTTTGGTTATGATTTATTTTATTGTATTATTACTATGTATGATGAAATATGTCTTTTAATTAATCAGTAATTAATTCTAATTCCACTCTGCTGGTTTTTAAGAAAGCATCATAGACAAAGCCGGGGAGAGAAACATAATGTACTACATCTAAATTATAGATGTTGTATAATAATCTATGCAAGGTGAATATGTCAGCCAAAAGACCAACATCGCAACTGAGATATACTAGGAGTTAGTCCGCTAGGGTTTGACAAGCTGTTTTTTCCCAAACCAGAAGCGCATGATCGAATTCTTCTTGGGTAATGTGCTTCTTAGAAAGAGAGCTGTAAAAAGCTCTTTTTGGGGGTAAAGACGTCTCTTCAAGCTTTTCTGGGGAGCTGCAATATTCATAAGGAAACACTTGTTTCCCAGTTAACCCTTTAGTAAGTAAGTAAGTTTATTCAGGTATACACAAATACATTTACATACATTATCATACATAGCAGCATATGTGTAGAGAACCTAGGATAACCCAAAAAAGTCAGACAGAGTGACTTATTTCCATTGGGGTCCTTTTTATACTTAATTTTTACAGTGTAGGATATATATGTTATTATATTATAAAGGATATATGTATACTAGGAATAAGGTAAAAAGAGTTATTTACATATACATGTGTGTTAACTAAAAAAATAAAAAATCATTCTCCTCCCTTTCTGTCGCTACATTCATTAGGTACCTTTTGGTTCTCTTCTTGAACTGGCTCATGCTGTGACTGGCTTTGACATGTGCAGGCAGTCTGTTCCATTCCTTTATTGCTGTACAGTAAAAGGTGTTTGAAGCCTGGCCACTGACTGTGGGTACTACAAAGTTGTACTCTCTGCCCCTAGTACTATGACTGCTTTGGTTCCCAGCCTTGACAAAATTGGCAGCAAGATATTCTGGACACTGTTTGTGAGCAATTTTATAAACTTGATTTAATTTAAGTTGTTTTACTCTGTATTCAATATTCAGCATATCCAATTGTTGTAATTCATCCTGGCCTACATGCTCTCTTGGACCCAGGTCCAGGATGAATCTTACCATTTTGTTCTGGGTGATTTGCAGTTTTTTTGTCAAGGCAGAGTACCATGAAGAGCAAGCGTAGTCCATATGACATTGTATAAGGGCTAGACATAGAGTCCTGCGAGCCTCAGTAGGTAGACACTGTGCTTGTCTGTAGAGGAACTTCAGTCTGGCATTCGCTTTCTTTACTACACTGTTCCCTATCAATTCTCCTGACATGCATGGGTCAAAGGGGATTCCCAGATATTTTACTGAGGAAATTGAAGTGATGGGTTCCCCATTACACCGGATATTAAAATTATTTACCCTGCTCAGTTTATATTTCGTGCCAAAGAGTATGGCTTCTGTTTTCCCGAGATGTAACGATAGTTTGTTGTCTACTAACCATTTGCTGCAGGACTCCAGTTCCAGTGTTAATACATTAGATATATCTTGTGGGTCTTTACCTGACACTAACAGAGCACTGTCATCCGCATACAGTAGGAGTTTGCACTTGACACTGATGGGCATATCATTTACATAACACAGGAATAATAAAGGACCCAGAATACTACCTTGGGGAACTCCACATGCTATCGGCAGTGGTTCTGATTCCGTTTTGTTGATTTTGACAATTTGTTTCCTGTTGCTAAGATAGGACTTAAACCAGTCTATGCCGATAGCTTGAAGTTTCTTACATAATATATTGTGGTTGACAGTATCGAAGGCCTTTTGCAAGTCTAAAGTTACCATTCCTATGAGGTTCCCGATAGACATTTCAGTTCTCATATAATCCATCAGATTAATTAAGGAGGTGTCGGTTGAGTAAGATCTCCTAAAGCCTGATTGGTAACTATGAAGAATGTTGTTGTCACTAAGATATTTAACTACTTGACAGTACACCGCCCTCTCTAGAATTTTGGATATTACACTGAGTATACTAACAGGCCTATAGTTGCTGACATCAGACCTACTATTTTTCTTGAAGATAGGAGTAACTCTGGCCTCCTTGAACCCATCTGGCACTGTATTAGTGGTGATGGACAAATTTATTATGTGAGCAATGGGGATTGCCAGTTCAGAGGCACCATCTTTTAGGAACTTAGACGGGATGTTATCTGGGCCGGTGCTCTTAATTGGGTTTAACCTGCTTAGTTCTTTTTGCACGAAGTCATGAGATACACTTACTAGTTGACAACTGTTTGGAGTTACTTCTTTATTGGTATAGTATGTTTTAAATTTATCAGAGTCTGTGTTAAAGGTATTTGATGCAGCTGGTAGCTTACTTACTAGTGTTGATGCGACAGTTGTGTAATATGAATTAAAACAATTTGCCACTTTAGTTGTTTCGTGGCATACCTCGTTATCGACATTTAGAACTATGTTAGATCTATCTACGGGTTTATGGCTATACCCCAACTGTTTGAGTTGTTGCCAGAGCTTTCTAGGGTTATTCTTGTACTCTTCGATCTTTGAGCAATAGTGACTTGCCTTTGGGCCTTTTATAAGCCTCTGCACTCTGTTCCTCACCCTTTGGAATTCATTTAGTGCTGCAATATCCTGTCTGTCTGCCTTAAATCTTTTTATCAACTGGTCTCTGAATTTCATATTATCTAATATCTCAGTAGTCATCCAGGGTTCAGTTCTTCGTTTAATCCTAACCTCTTTAACTGGTGCAATATTATCAAGGATGGCAGTGAACATTGTTTTGAATTTTTCCCAGGCATCATTTACGTCCGTGCAACTTGTTATCACTGACCAGTCACAAATGTGTTGCATATTTACCAGTGTTTCTTTACTGTAGTTTCTAGTTGACCTAACCTTTATTGTCTTGTGTAGGCCTATCCGTTCCCTAGTAATTTTCCTGGTACAGTAAATGATGAAATGATCACTAAGACCTGTGGTAATGACCCCTGACTGACTAATGTTCTCAGGGCGGTTACAAAGTATGTGGTCAATTAGGGTAGCTGAGAACTGTGTGATCCGGGTTGGTGTATTAATTATTTGCGTGTAACTATTTAAATCCAGAATTTGCTTATATCTTTTACATAGCCCGTTATTTTGCTGTTGAAAACAGATGTTGAAGTCTCCTAATATTACTGTCTCGTCATTGTTATCAAGTCCTGACAAGACTCTCGAAAAGTCCTCTAAGAACTGGTCATGGGTGGGAGGGCGATAACTAGTTCCTACTAAGATGGGTTTGGTCTTGGGAAGCAACACTTCAAACCATAGAATCTCCAGTTTATTGTCATTTAAATCAGGTCTTGGATTATAGGCTAAGTCGTTCTTTATGTAGGCACATACCCCACCACCTTTTCTATTCCTATCTAAGCGTTTTATATTGTAACCTTCTATTTTGACCTCGTCGTCAGTCACCGTATCATCCAACCAGGATTCCGTGATGGATATAACTGCCGCTCTAGTTCTGTTAACTAGAATCCTAATCTCTGCCAATTTTGGAAGAAGTGATCTTGCGTTGACATGAATAAAGTGAAGGCCTGTTTTCCTAAGACAATCATAATCATCAATAAATGGCAAGGGGTCATTAGCATTAAAAATAGGAAAATGAATGTCATCATTGCTAAAGGGTAACTGTGCCAAAGTGCATTTGTTACAAACAAAATGAAATCTGGCACCATTACCATAATTGAACACACATCCATTATGCACCCACCCCATACATCTCTTACATATGGTATGTTTACTGTTCTTCTTTCGTACCTTAGTACAGTGTATACAAATGTCTGGTGGTGTCTGAGATAATAATGGTTCTATTGTCTGTGCATTACATATAGTGTTGTTATCATTACTAGCAACTAGACTGTCATTATCACCATGACTTATCTGTCTGTTTTGCACCTGTACCATAGATTGAGGTCCTGGATTAGTATGAATATCGCCACTTAATAGAGCCACTATAAAAGCTGTGCGCCACTGTTTTGTTTTGGAGATGTGGGGTTGCCAAACCTTGCGGCGATAGTGGCACTTACGTTTCTGGTATGATGGCCACTGTTGGGCTTTCACTTTCCAGGGAGCTATCACCTCATTCACCTTTTCCAGACCCCATGACTGATTTCCTTCTTTCGAGAAATGCACAATAATGATAAATATTATGGCAGCCTGAACCCCTCTGATGCCAGCCATAGTTACTCTTCACTCTTTATCATTTCACAACAGAAATTTGTTTTCTTTTCTTTACTTTTTATTAAAAAGAAACCACTGATCCTATCAGACACCTAGCAATGCCTAGTAGCTACTCTAGAAATCACCACTGGTTACTAGTAAATTTTCTGTTATCACATACCTGGATTACCCCTCACTTGTCCCCTTCGTAAACTCCCATCACTCCTCACTTCATAGTCCGGCTTCCCCTATCACACTTCTAACTCATTTCCATCCTGGCAGTGTAAAAAGAAGTTTTTCAAAGGGTTATTGACGTACTAGTATGGCTTACGCGCTGGGGTTATTGACGTACTAGTATGGCTTACGCGCTGGGGTTATTGACGTACTAGTACACATAAATTCTAGCGCCTTCAAATTAAGTGCAAAATGGCTGGTAGGCCTAGTAGTGAGAGAATGGGTCTACGTGGTCAGTGTGCGCAGTAGGAAAAATCGGGAGCCAGTGGTGCATTGTGGGAGCGCCATGTTAGTACACATTCTTCACCATGCCTGGCGGTAAGAAACTCCTCACTCCTCGGCGAATTGGGACACTTTTGTTCATCAGTGACAATTCTAACACCGATGGGAGTGTCAGAGTTGATGAGTTTCAAGGTTTTGACCATAATGACCATAATACCGGAAATATTGAAGAAAACCTAGACGACCCTCAGCCTTCCACCTCCGGTGCTGTTGCATCTTGTTCACGCTCAATTGTACCAGAACGAAAGAGGAAACTGTTATTTACTCATATCCCAGACTCTGATGTGAGCAATGGTGAAGTGATACGGCCGTAGACTAGGCTTGGGTTTATTGTCGAATAGGGCAAGTGTACATGAGGGTACAGAGGGTATGTGAGGAGACCGGAAGCCAGCCAGGTAGGACCTGTTTCAGTGAAGTAGGCCGCAAGAGTGAGGAAGAAACATGGCTGTTCAGCCCGACCTTGATACGCCTATAGATGGCAGCACCGTAGTGCCGCACAGTTTGAAAGAGCCTACGAATAGGCTGTTTACATCAGCTCGGCCACCTACCGCGTGTCTTCTCGACACGACAATACTGCCGCCTGTAAACGAGCAAACAAAAGTACCCAGGGGAAACTGGCTTCCGGTCACCTGACATTTACAATCAGAATATTGCCGGTGCGAGCCGGAAAACTCTCCCACTTCGAGAGTCGGGGAAGAGAAAATCGGCCTTCCCGTACAGCTGGACGGAGGACAGAACAAGCCGATGTTGGCACAGGAACTAGAGTCTTCTATATGCAGGTTGTCCACAGGGCCAGACATCAACTTGACTGCACATCCTTGAGCGCTGTACCATCCTCACATCTGCAAACAATGACTGACAGTAGCATTTCCTAAGGTGTGACATTTAACTCAAAAGGGCGATACTGCCCCTTACCTTTATTCAGGCTTTACAAGACACACTGGGGGCACATACTCACAATAACATTATTTCCATGGATTTCATTATACTACGGGTACCCTGCTAGAATAAATTTTACATATTTACATGGTGTTGTCCACCCTGACTCCATTATTTACTAACTATACAATGTATGCGCATTAATCCCCATTTCTGCAAGCAAACAATTAGCGTAGCTAGCGTAGGAGTCGGACAAGTCAGTAGGTATGTCAATGTCACAGAAATGTACTGCTGTCCTGGGTCTCAGGCCATAAGTATGGAGCCTTACAGGACTGTCATCTGTCGTAGTGGTAGCGGGTGAAGAACTAGACAGGTTGTCACTAGTTTGAGTCTGATTGTGGCTTTGCAATGCCCGCGATTCCAGCTCTGCTTCAGCTTGCACATGATCAATATACTTCATGTGGTCAAGGTGAGCTCTGATAGTTCCGATAGCTATCTCCCTCACCTCGAACTTATTGCCGTGGAGCTGTCGTAGGACACGGTAAGGACCGACAAACTTGGGGACAAGTTTATGCATACCAGGGGTCTGGGTCGGGTTGAACAACATAACTTTGCAACCTTGTTCCACCTTTCTTTCCTTAGCGTGGGCATTGCGATCAGACGTGAACCTATCTGTGGCTTTTATTAGGTTCTCACGTACTCGCTGGAAGACAAGCTGTGTGGTCCGCATCTTAACTATACCGGTGGTGTTATCGGTGTCATAGGTTGGACTAGGCAGAGCAAACAAGATTTCGTACGGTAAATGCTTATCATAGCCGTACAAGGCAAAATGGGGTGTCTCGCCAATCGAGCTGTTGAGGGAAGAGTTGAATGTACACTGAACACCGCTGCCACCACTGTTATCTCTGTTATCTAGACTAACTCGTCGGAACACCAGTAGCGGAATGGTACACACTATAGATTTCCGTCCATACAGTGTACAATTAATAATATATTAGGAGTAGAAGGTACAATGTGCGCTTATCTAGTCAGGTTGTGCATCCTAATTTCTGTAATTTGTTTCTTTTGTAGCTAGGAGCATTCGCTATGTTGTATCTAAATAAAGGATTATCAGCACACACCTGAATGTCTCTTTGACCAAGGCACATACTGGAGTATGCAGCACCAGTTTGGAACCTACACCTAGCCAAGCACATAAAGAAACTAGAGAAAGTACAAAGGTTTGCAACACGACTAGGTTAAGAAAAATCGACCTGACGACATTGGAGGACAGGAGAGAAAGGGAGGACATGATAACGACATATAAAATACTGAGAGGAATTGACAAGGTGCACAGAGACAGAATGTTCCAGATGCGACACCGCAGCTGGAAGTTGAAGACTCAGATGACACACAGAAAAAAAAAACTTATCTTAAAAGTGACATTCAGGAAGGCCATCAAGGTGTTATTGTGGCAGAGTAAAACTGTGGGTAGGAATTAATGGATTGTTTATTTTCATAAATATCACCAGCAGCATGCAAAACAGACAAGTCATAATTTAGGTTGTCATCTTTAGTAAACCAGACAAGAATATTGATATATTTATTTATTTTAATGATATATGAGTTCTCAGGTGACTTACTAAGCCAGACTCTAGAGAAAAGTTTTTTAGACACACTGAAAACTAATATGGTTTCTCTCCCGTATGAGTTCTCATATGATTTACTAAATGTATTTTTTGAGAAAAGTCTTTCAGACACACTGAACACTGATACGGTTTGTTCCCAGTATGAGTTCTCATGTGATTTACTAATGTGTATTTTCGAGAAAAGTTATTCATACATTCTAAACACTGATATGGTTTATCTCCTGTATGAGTTCTCATGTGATTTACTAAATGGTGTTGTTTTTTTTTGAGAAAAGTTTTCAGACACACTGAACACGGATATGGTTTCTCTCCAGTATGAGTTCTTATGTGTTACTAACTCGACTTTTGAGAAAAGTTTTCGACACACTGAACACGGATATGGTTTCTCTCCAGTATGAGTTCTTATGTGTTGTACTAAAGTTTTGGACACTGAACACGGATATGGTTTCTCTCAGTATGAGTTCTTATGTTGTACTAATCAGACTTTGAGAAAGTTTTCGGACACACTGAACACTGATATGGTTTCTCTCCAGTATGAATTCTTATGTGACGTACTAACTCAGACTTTTGAGAAAAGTTTTTCGGACACACTGAACACTGATATGGTTTCTCTCCAGTATGAATTCTTATGTGACGTACTACATGTGACTTTTGAGAAAAGTTTTTCAGACACACTGAGCATTGATAAGGTTTCTCTCCAGTATGAGTTCTCTTGTGTTGTAGTAAATTGCATTTATCAGAAAACTCTTTTAGAGATACGCACTGAGGTTCTTGAGAAGAAGATTGTTGCAGTGAGTGTGAATGTTGATCAACACCTCTACGTTGCATTGCCTCAAAACACAGTTTTTCAGGTGTTTTAAACATAATGAGTAAAGATATTCCCTTATATTAATTTACTTAAACTATGTTTTTAGTGTAGTCACTGTATTAATGCTACAGAACCTTCAGATTTGTAACAGTGATATTGACACTACAAGTACCAGAATATTGTGGCGGGATACCTGAAGTATTGATACAACCAGATGTCAGGATGACCTGCAAAATAAATAAAATATATTATCTGCTTATTATTATTATTATTATTATTATTATTATTATTATTATATAGTATTGTACAGGAATGGTATACAATACCGACAAGATGAAAATTAGAGACGTGCAATATCTGGGTATTTTTATTGTAGACGCTTGACCATCCAGTAGCTTCATCAATACAAATTCTAGGATATAATTTGAAGACAGTAGAACTATATACTAAAAATGTGGTGATGAGTTGCTCAGTCTTGGAGTTGGTGTGAAGATCACCGTGCTAAAATTTGTATTCATAAAGCCACTGGATGGCGAAACATCTACAATAAAGATGCCCAGATGTTGCACATGTCTCAGTTTCATCAATTATAGAGATGTTTAAGCTATAGATTGATTTTGTGAAAAACATTGACGTGTTAAGTTGCTAATGGTATTAATGTGGGTCCTGCGTGAGTTATAATAATAGTTTAAACAAAGAAGTGTTGGTGGTCACCATTTTTCCTATAACTATAACAATAAACTTACCTTTACTAGTAATAGTTGTTTGGATGGTCTTTGCTGGTCTTCGCAAATTGATTAAATAGACACTTAAGAAAACACTAGGATATATATGATAGCAAATGTTAGATCATGGGATCTTGATGACTTCTAACAAACAGTGATTATGTAGATTAGACACATATGCAACACTTGGGTATCTTTATTGAGGAAACGTTTCGCCACACAGTGGCTTCATCAGTCCATACAAAGGAGAATCGTGAAGAACAGGAGGAGTGTGAGGTTGTCAGGCCCTCAATCTTGAGACGATGTTGCCAGTCCATCAAACTTGAATAGAATAACAGCATATGAGCAGAGGAACCTTATATACTGTAGACAGGAGAGGTGCAGCAGTAGTAGGAGGTGTCACATTTGTTCAATGTGGAAGTAGGTCGTGCCCAAGGAATAGGCAAGCGAAGAAATCCCTGTATTAAGATACCAAGATGTTGCAGTGTCAGACAGGATGTGAATGAATGGTTCAGAGAACCGACGAGTTGGTAAATTAGACACATATGCAACACTTGGGTATCTTTATTGAGGAAACGTTTCGCCACACAGTGGCTTCATCAGTCCATACAAAGGAGAATCGTGAAGAACAGGAGGAGTGTGAGGTTGTCAGGCCCTCAATCTTGAGACGATGTTGCCAGTCCATCAAACTTGAATAGAATAACAGCATATGAGCAGAGGAACCTTATATACTGTAGACAGGAGAGGTGCAGCAGTAGTAGGAGGTGTCACATTTGTTCAATGTGGAAGTAGGTCGTGCCCAAGGAATAGGCAAGCGAAGAAATCCCTGTATTAAGATACCAAGATGTTGCAGTGTCAGACAGGATGTGAATGAATGGTTCAGAGAACCGACGAGTTGGTAAATTAGACACATATGCAACACTTGGGTATCTTTATTGAGAAACGTTTCGCCACACAGTGGCTTCATCAGTCCATACAAAGGAGAATCGTGAAGAACAGGAGGAGTGTGAGGTTGTCAGGCCCTCAATCTTGAGACGATGTTGCCAGTCCATCAAACTTGAATAGAATAACAGCATATGAGCAGAGGAACCTTATATACTGTAGACAGGAGAGGTGCAGCAGTAGTAGGAGGTGTCACATTTGTTCAATGTGGAAGTAGGTCGTGCCCAAGGAATAGGCAAGCGAAGAAATCCCTGTATTAAGATACCAAGATGTTGCAGTGTCAGACAGGATGTGAATGAATGGTTCAGAGAACCGACGAGTTGGTAAATTAGACACATATGCAACACTTGGTATCTTTATTGGGAAACGTTTCTGCACACAGTGGCTTCATCAATCCATCAAGGAGAATCGTGAAGAACAGTGGAGGAGAGGTGTCAGCCCTCAATCTGACGATTTGTCAGTCCATCAATCTTGAATGAATAACGCATTGAGCAGAGGACTTATACTGAGCAAGGAAGTGACAGCGTGTAAGGTGTCACATTTGTTCAATGAATGAGTCTGCAAGGAATACAAGCGAAGAAATCCCTTATTAGATACCAGATGTTGCAGTGTCAGACAGGATGTGAATGAATGGTTCAGAGAACCGACGAGTTGGTAAATTAGACACATATGCAACACTTGGGTATCTTTATTGAGAAACGTTTCGCCACACAGTGGCTTCATCAGTCCATACAAGGAGAATCGTGAAGAACAGGAGGAGTGTGAGTTGTCAGGCCACTCAATCTTCGAGACGATATTGTCAGATCCATCAATCTTGATAGAATAACAGCATATGAGCGAGGACTATCTGTAGACAGGAAGTGCAGCATAGAAGTGTCAATTTGTTCAATGTTGCAAGTGTCTAGAATAGCAGATGTTAAATCAGATGTTCAGGTCGACGATTGAATGAGTTCAGAAACCGAGTTGTAAATTGACACATATGCAACACTTGGGTATCTTTATTGAGAACGTTTCGCCACACGTGGCTTCATCAGTCCATACAAAGGAGAATCGTGAAGAACAGGAGAGTGTGAGGTTGTCAGGCCCTCAATCTTCGACGATGTTGTCAGTCCATCAATCTTGAATAGAATAACAGCATATGAGCAGAGGAACCTTATATACTGTAGACAGGAGAGTGCAGCAGTAGTAGGAGGTGTCACATTTGTTCAATGTGAAGTAGGTCGTGCCAAGGAATACAAGCGAAGAAATCCCTGTATTAAGATACCAAGATGTTGCAGTGTCAGACAGGATGTGAATGAATGGTTCAGAGAACCGACGAGTTGTAAATTGACACATATGCAACACTTGGGTATCTTTATTGGAAACGTTTCGCCACACAGTGGCTTCATCAGTCCATCAAGGAGAATCGTGAAGAACAGGAGAGTGTGAGGTTGTCAGGCCCTCAATCTTCAGACGATGTTGTCAGTCCATCAATCTTGAATAGAATAACAGCATATGAGCAGAGACCTTATATACTGTAGACAGGAGAGGTGCAGCAGTAGTAGGAGGTGTCACATTTGTTCAATGTGGAAGTAGGTCGTGCCCAAGGAATAGGCAAGCGAAGAAATCCCTGTATTAAGATACCAAGATGTTGCAGTGTCAGACAGGATGTGAATGAATGGTTCAGAGAACCGACGAGTTGAGTAAATTAGACACATATGCAACACTTGGGTATCTTTATTGAGAAACGTTTCGCCACACAGTGGCTTCATCAGTCCATACAAGGAGAATCGTGAAGAACAGGAGTGTGAGGTTGTCAGGCCCTCAATCTTCAGACGATGTTGTCAGTCCATCAATCTTGAATAGAATAACAGCATATGAGCAGAGGAACCTTATATACTGTAGACAGGAGAGGTGCAGCAGTAGTAGGAGGTGTCACATTTGTTCAATGTGGAAGTAGGTCGTGCCCAAGGAATAGGCAAGCGAAGAAATCCCTGTATTAAGATACCAAGATGTTGCAGTGTCAGACAGGATGTGAATGAATGGTTCAGAGAACCGACGAGTTATAAATTAGACACATATGCAACACTTGGGTATCTTTATTGAGAACTTTCGCCACACAGTGGCTTCATCAGTCCATACAAGGAGAATCGTGAAGAACAGGAGGAGTGTAGAGGTTGTCAGGCCCTCAATCTTCAGACGATGTTGTCAGTCCATCAATCTTGAATAGAATAACAGCATATGAGCAGAGGAACCTATATACTGTAGACAGGAGAGGTGCAGCAGTAGTAGGAGGTGTCACATTTGTTCAATGTGGAAGTAGGTCGTGCCCAAGGAATAGGCAAGCGAAGAAATCCTGTATTGATCCAAGATGTTGCAGTGTAGCATGATGTGAATGAATGTTTCAGAGAACCGACAGTTAATGCGACATTGCAACATGTGGCTGATGAACTGTGTGAGACTTCTATAAGTCCCAAGTGTGCATAGTGTCTAATTTACCAACTCGTCGGTTCTCTGAACCATTCATTCACATCCTGTCTGACACTGAACTGGTATCTTAGGATTTCTTCGCTTGCCTATTCCTTGGGCACGACCTACTTCCACATTGAACAAATGTGACACCTCCTACTACTGCTGCACCTCTCTGTCTACAGTATATAAGGTTCCTCTGTCATATGCTGTTATTCTATTCAAGATTGATGGACTGACAACATCGTCTGAAGATTGAGGGCCTGACAACCTCACACTCTCCCTGTTCTTCACGATTCTCCTTTGTATGGACTGATGAAGCCACTGTGTGCGAAACGTTTCCTCAATAAAGATACCCAAGTGTTGCATATGTGTCTAATTTACCAACTCGTCGGTTCTCTGAACCATTCATTCACATCCTGTCTGACACTGCAACATCTTGGTATCTTAATCAGGATTTCTTCGCTTGCCTATTCCTTGGGCACGACCTACTTCCACATTGAACAAATGTGACACCTCCTACTACTGCTGCACCTCTCCTGTCTACAGTATATAAGGTTCCTCTGCTCATATGCTGTTATTCTATTCAAGATTGATGGACTGCAACATCGTCTCAAGATTGAGGGCCTGACAACCTCACACTCCTCCTGTTCTTCACGATTCTCCTTTGTATGGACTGATGAAGCCACTGTGTGGCGAAACGTTTCCTCAATAAAGATACCCAAGTGTTGCATATGTGTCTAATTTACCAACTCGTCGGTTCTCTGAACCATTCATTCACATCCTGTCTGACACTGCAACATCTTGGTATCTTAATACAGAGATTTCTTCGCTTGCCTATTCCTTGGGCACGACCTACTTCCACATTGAACAAATGTGACACCTCCTACTACTGCTGCACCTCTCCTGTCTACAGTATATAAGGTTCCTCTGCTCATATGCTGTTATTCTATTCAAGATTGATGGACTGACAACATCGTCTGAAGATTGAGGGGCCCGACAACCTCACACTCCTCCTGTTCTTCACGATTCTCCTTTGTATGGACTGATGAAGCCACTGTGTGGCGAAACGTTTCCTCAATAAAGATACCCAGAATTCAATTGGGGAGAAACCTATCAGTGAAAAATTTCCCCCAAAAAACTTTTCTCAAAAGTCTGAGTTAGTACGTCACATAAGAATTATACTGGAAAAAAAACCATATCAGTGTTCAGTGCCCCCAAAAAATTTTCCCTAAAAGGGGTCTGAGTTAGAAAACCCCCAAAAGAACTCATACGGGAGAGAAACCATATCCGGTTAGTGCCCCCAAAAAACCTTTTAAAAAAAGGGGTTTGGGGAGGGGGACAAAAAAAGAACTCATCGGGAGAAAAACCCCAATCCGTGTTCATTTTCGGAAAAACTTTTCCAAAAAAAATTTAAAAATCAATGAGTTTTTCCCTTTTGGGAAAAGATAAACCATATCGGGGGTTTTGGAATGTATGAATAACTTTTCGAAAATACAATTAGTAAATCACATGAGAACTCATACGGGGGAAAAAACCGTATCAGTGTTCAGTGTTGAAAACTTTTTAAAAAAATCATTTAGTAAATCATAAGAACTAAAAGGGGAAAAAAACCCCTTTTAAAAGTTTTAAAATTTTTAAAAAAATTTTTTCCCCAAGAGGGGGGCCCAGAAAGGGGGGGGGGGGGGGGGGTTTTTTTTTTTTTTTTTTTTTTTTTTCACCTGAGAACTCATATATCATTAAAATAAATAAATATATCAATATTCTTGTCTGGTTTACAAAATGACAACCTAAATTATGACTTGTCTTTTTTCATCCCCTTTTTTGGGGATTTTTAAAGAAAAAAACAATCCAAACCCACCCACATTTTTTCCCCCCACAAAAAAACCCCTTGGGGTGGCCTTCCGAATGTCACTTTTAAGATAATTTTTTTTTTTTTGTGTGTCATCGGGGTTTTTTTAACTTCCAGCTGGGGTTTCATCGGGAAAAAATTCTGCCCCCGTACCTTGTCAATTCCTCTCAGTATTTTATATGTCGTTATCATGCCCCCCCCTTTCTCTCCCTGCCCCCCAAAAATGTCGCGGTCGTTTTTTTTTAAACCCTTGTGTTAAAAACCTTTTTGTACTTTTCTAGTTTTTTTATTTTTTTTGGGCCCCAGGTGGGGGGTTCCAAACTGGTGCTGTTTACCCAGTATCCCCCTTTTGGTTTTCAAAGAAAATTCAGGTGGGGTGCTTGATAATCCTTTTTTAAAACAACATAGGAATGCCCGGGGGCTAAAAAAAAAAAAATTTTACAGAAATTAGGATCCCCCAACCTGACTAGATCCCTTTTTTCCCTTTTTTTTTTCCAAAAAAATTATTAATTGTAATGAAGGGAAAAAATATTTAAAAATTCCCCTTTGTTAAATTGTCTGGAAAACAGAGATAAAGTTAAAGGGTTTCAGTGTACATTCAATTTTTCCCCCTCAAAGCTCGATTGGGAGACCCCCCATTTGCCTTGTAGGCATGATAATTTTTTACCGTACGAAATCTTGTTTGCTCTGCCTAGTCCAACCATGCCCCCGATAACCCCCCGGTATAGTTAAGATGGGCCCCAAGCTTGTCTTCCGCGTGGGAGAACCAAAAAACCCCCCAAGATAGGTTCACGTCTGACGCAATGCCCACAAAAAGGGGAAAGAAAGGTGGGGGTTCCCAAGTTATGTTGAAAAACCCGACCCAGCCCCCGGGTATGCATAAACTTGTCCCAAGTTTGTCCCCCCTTACCGTGCCCTGACACCCCCCGGGGCAATAAGTTGGTGGGGGAGGGGGGCATCGAACTATCAGAGCTCACCTTGACCAAAAGTATATTGATCATGGCAATGAAGCAGAGGGAATCGGGGCATTGAAACCACAATCAGACCAAACTAGTGACAACCTGTCTGTTTTTCACCCCCCCCCCCTTTTAAACAGATGACAGCCCCGTAAGGCCCCCTTTTTGGCCCCGAGACCCGGACAAGGAAATTTTTGTGACATTGACATACCTACTGACTTGTCCGACTCCTACGTAGCTACCCCAATTGTTTGCTTGCAGAAAGGGGGGTTAATGCATACATTGTATGGGTTTGGAAAAAATGGAGTCAGGGTGGACAACACCATGTAAATATAAAAAATTTTTTCCCCAGCGGGTACCCGTAGTATAATGAAATCCATGGAAATAATGTTTTGTGAGTATTTCCCCCCCGTGTTCAAAGCCTGAAAAAAGGTGGGGGAGTATCGCCCTTTTTTGAAATTCACACCTTGGGGAAAAGTACTGTCAGTCATTGTTTGAGATTTAGGATGGTAAGGCTCAAATTTTCGGCGTTGATGTCTGGCCCGTGGACAACCTGCATATAGAAGACTTGGTTTCCGTAAATCGGCTTGTTCTTTTCCGTCCCCCCCGTTTGGAAGCCGATTTTCTTCCCCGACCCCAATGGAAGTTTTCCGGCCCACCGGGAATATTCTGATTGTAAATGTCAGGTGACCGGGGAAAAAATTTCCCCGGGTACTTTTGTTTTCTCTTTCAGGCGGGGTTTTTTCTGTCGGGGAGAGCGGTAGGTGGCCCCCCTGATGTAAACAGCCTTTCGTAGGCTCTTTCAAACTTTGGCACTAGGGTGCCACTATGGCTTCAAGGTTGGGCTGAACAGCCATGTTTCTTCCTCACTCTTGCGGCCTACTTCACTGGGAAAAAGGTTACCTGGCTGGTTTCCCCGGGCTCCCCATACCCTCTGTACCCTCATGTACATTCCCCCTTTTGACAAAAAACCCCCAAACCTAGTCTCCCCGTATCACTTCACCATTGCTCCCCTCAGAGTCTGGGATATGGTAAATAACAGTTTCCTCTTTCGTTCTGGTACAATTGAGCGTGAAAAAAATGCAACAGCACCAGGTGGGGGAAAGGGGGGGTCGTCTGGGTTTTTTTTCAATATTTCCCGGGATTATGGTCATTATGGTAAAACCCAAACTCATCCTCTGACACTCCCATCGGTGTTAGAATTGTCACTGATGAAAAAAAATGCCCCCAAATTTCCCCCGGGGGGAGGAGTTTCTTACCGCCAGGCATGGTGAAGAATTGCTAACATGGCTTTCCCCCCCAATGCACCACTGGCCCCCCGTTTTTTTTTCCCACCCCCTGACCAGTGACCCCTTCCCCACTACTAGGCCTACCAAACCTTTTTCACTTAATTTGAAGCCCAAATTTATGTGTACTAGTCGTCAAAAACCCCAGCGCGTAAGCCATACTAGTCGTCAATACCCCCCGGGGGTAAGCCTACTACGTCAAACCCTTTGAAAAACTTCTTTTTTCACTGCCAGGATGGAAATGAGTTAAAAAGTGTGATGGGGGAACCGGACTATGAAGTGAGGGTGACGGGAGTTTTCGAAAAGGGGACAAGTGAGGGTAATCCCCGGGGGGGTATTTTAAAAAAATTTACTAGTAACCAGTGGTGATTTCTAGAGTAGCTACTGTTTCTAGGTGTCTGATAGGATCAGTGGTTTCTTTTTAATAAAAAATAAAGAAAAAAAAAAATTTCTGTTGTGAAATGATAAAAAATGAAGAGTAAATGGCTGGCATCAGAGGGGGTTTAGGCTGCCATAATATTTATATTATTGTGCATTTCTCGAAAAAAGGGAAAACAGTCATGGGGTCTGGAAAAGGTGAATGGGTGATAGCTCCCCGGAAAGTGAAAGCCCCAAAATGGCCATCATACCAGAAACGTAAGTGCCCCTATCCCCAAGGTTTTGGGAACCCCCCATCTCCAAAACAAAACAGTGGCGCACAGCTTTTTTAGTGGCTCTATTAAGTGGGATATTCATATAATCCAGGACCTCAATCTATGGTACAGGTGCAAAACAGACAGATAAATCATGGTGATAATGACAGTCTAGTTGCTAGTAATGATAACAACACTATATGTAATGCACAGACAATAGAACCATTATTATCTCAGACACCACCAGACATTTGTATACACTGTACTAAGGTACGAAAGAAGAACAGTAAACTACCATATGTAAGAGATGTATGGGGTGGGTGCATAATGGTGTGTGTTAATTATGGGAATGGTGCCAGATTTCATTTTGTTTTTTAACAAATGCCTTTCCAGTTACCCTTTAGCAATATGACATTCATTTTCCTATTTTTTAACTAATGACCCCCGCCATTTATTGATGATTATGATTGTCTTAGGAAAACAGGCCTTCACTTTATTCATGTCAACCAAAATCCTTCTTCCAAAATTGGCAGAGATTAGGATTCTAGTTAACAGAACT